>PNEQ01033763.1:14083-64983 GCA_003012365.1 Medauroidea extradentata | reverse complement strand
CTACATACGAAACCTAATCGTGTGCAACGTTTATTCTTATACAACCTCTATATGTAGGGAACTAATAAGTAATAATGGATTGAAGTGAGTGTGGTAAGAATGAACTCATCGCTATTTTAGGTAGAATTTTTTTATTCGAAAATATTTGTTAGCAGAGTAATATTTAAGACACCAGTAATAACTTAAGGGGGGGGGGGGAACTCATTTAGGTCCTTATTGTAATGGATTTCGCAAATTGTTTTATATTTTTTAAATGAATTTATTTTCCTTTAATTTTTCGTCGAAAAAAGATGTAACAGGGTTTGTAAAGGAACTATGGTTGTTGGCGTAATAAATTAGAAAATAATTCTGTGGCACCGGCATCTTAGATGAAAAGGTAGTTAATACAGTTTACTATATTAGCGACAGCTGGATCATTAAAGACGTAACCAGTGACTCTGACAGTAAGGAATAAGACGGGAATCAGCCATGACCTGGAGTGATTTAAAAAAGTAATAGATAACAGAAATAAAGATGAACAGAACGGGAGTCGAATCAAGGTCCTCACGAATGTGAGTCCGTTATTTTACTACCGTGCCACATCGCTTGTAAGAAAATAATGGTAAGGGTTGTTCGGAGGCGAAGTCTCGGGCTTGAGAATGATCTTGACCCCGAACCGCCTATTTCCTACTACTAACTCGGGTACAGTCCTTTTCTTATAAAATTAGGTCACTCCCCCGTACCTGTCGCCACCCGGGTTCCCTCAGGCCGGACAAGGTGTTCGTGACAGTGAATGCTCGCCCTTTATTATCACGCTGATGTTCTAGATTGCCAACGGATTGCACTACTTGCTTTCGCATGAAAGCCCCAATAACTGCAGCAATTTGTGTGGGAAAGTGGACGAGGTTATTTTAATAGAAAAAATATTTGCTCTGGTACGTGCTGTGGTGCCATATTTCACCAAGGTTTTGCGGTTTATGAAGTATTGTTAACCTTTTTGAGCTTTATAACTCTTACATTTTAGCTATCACGTGAAACGAAACGTTGTAAATAATATGTAAACACGATTAAATGTTTAGAGGTAGCTACATATCGTAATAGAATTATCTCGTGTTCCCTCTAGGTTCAAATTCACTAATTGTGATGCAGAAGTAATTATATTACGGTGTTACTCCCATAGTTTTAAACAGGTTAATTAGACGCGAATTAATTTACCAAATGTGAAATTATCAGGATAGAGGTAGAAGTGGACGTAATTTATCGTGGATTGAGAACAAATCACATTCAGCGCAGAACTTTCCAATTATTGTTTCCCTTCCTTTCACTGATCAAGAACCCATAGTTCCCAAGAGAAACTTTCTCATTCTTCTGTCTCATTTTGCAAATTCATTTTGTAGTTTGCCTGATAACAGCACGTTTAGAAACCCTGCAGTGCCTAAGTTCAAATGCTAATAGAAAATATTTTTTGCTCTGTAGTTTCAACCACGGTCGTAGAAGAACAGGCCTGGACACTCGCTTGGATATTTGACCCCCTTGTTGTTTGGCTGTAGTTCACCAAGTTACCGAGAATGCCGTACTTTTTGGCGCTGTTTTCCGGGCGGTCGGACTCAAACTCCGTCCACTTTTTTCCATTGTTTAATTTATAAAGTAAATAAAGATTGCTGGAGCCTTTTCCTATATTTGTGAGCGAAGAAAGTATTTCATAAATTGATAAAAAAATACGTTTTGATATTATTGTTTATCTTAACGGAAAGGAAGTGGGCGGAGCTTAGTCCGACCGCCCTAACATCAGCGCCAATAAAACACAATATTCTCGGTAACTTGGTGAACTACAGCCAAACAACAAGGGGGTCAAATATCCAGGCGAGTGTCCAGACCTGTTCTTCTACGACCGTGGTTTCAACTTTTCTGTGCTTAGCTCTTCTAGCTTAATGCTCGAACGTTCATGTCAGAGGCAAATACGACGACTGTTATAGGTTGTTCACTATAAAGTGACAACTCAGTTGAACTTGTAGTTAGTTAAAAATATGTTTTATTGGGCCAATAGATGTTAACTTATAAGAGTATTGAAACATTTACACTGCTTTTTAGTTACACTGAAGTTTTCATATTAAAAATAATAAAGATGGCTGCAAAACGGCCGAAAGTAAACATTATGCAGTGCTCACTTTATCGTGAATGGCCTATACCTATTAAAATAAACTGAAATATTAATATTAAGTTAACTGTTTGACGAAAACAATATTTTGAATTGTTTCTATGCTTAAATGTACGCTAATGGATAGTATATTGTAATAAATAATAGAGGAAAAATTTAAAGGTAAAATTAAGTTATTTAAATCAATAGCTAGAGCGGATTATTTTTGCTCGTGTTCTAGCAATTCAAATTTTTCCTTATGTTTGGAACTTTGGCGAAATATCTCAGCTCTTCGAATTATTTTATTAGAGTGAAATAAGGTGACAATGCGCTAAAATTTCCGAGGCAAGTTACTTTTTTTCGTGTAGTGTACAATGCTCGATAAAAAAATTGTAATTTCTGCGTAAAGACTGATGGAACGAAAAATGGCTTAGGTGAAACCTATACTTTGAAGCTTGAAAGTGTATCTTGTTCGTAACTGAGGACACTATACATCACAGAAAAAAAAACTGATATAACGTCATTTAGAGAGATACGCTAACTGCGAGAAAAATATTAGGGAAACATTGGTTACTTGGATGAGTGTGTAAACACAAAGCCAATTTTGACAACACACAAAACTTCTGGCCAGAATGTGTGTTAAGATGAACTAAGAGAAACATACAATCCTTTCCTCGCCTAAAGTCTGGAGTTTCATAAATATGACAGGGAAATAAATAAGTGTAAACATATCGTCTGCAAACCAAATCTTCACGATAACCGCCTGCACAGGCCGTAGAGCTTCGGCCGTTACATGATTATTCGAAAACTACTAAGCAATAACATTTAACGAACGTTACACATGTGTATACACATTTCAGGGCATTTGTCTATCTACTGTTTATTTCTACGCTGCCGAAAATTGAAAAAAATGGGTGTTTTTTGAGGTTCTTATAAGAAGAGTCGGTAGCAAGAAGTTTCTTGTAAAATCAGTGTAGCGTATAGTCGTCTTTCCGTGAATAACTGTGTTTGGGTAATACGGTCTTTTTCCATGAAAGTTAAAAAGCTGTTAATTATAAATGCTAATTTTTAGTTTATTTCTATCGTATGTCATTAAAGAGATAAAAAAATAGCGAACATGGCTAAAATATTATTTTATAATTTTAGCGTTCAGTCTCATAAAGGTGTAAGAAGAAACCACATAATGGAATCTGTGGTTGAATCATTGGCATTCTACATGTGCAGTAGCATCATGCAGTTCTCTTAATGTGCCAGGTATATAGTCCTCTTAAGGCTCTGTTTCAGTCACCATATTTAATTTAATTATTTTATTTTTAATTCTGAGAAGAAAAATGTTACATCGGTGACTAAACCGCAAGTTCTATCTACTTTGCGCTATAGTACAGGCATGGCAATTGAGTTACTAATGTATAGTTAGGTCGCAATTTGTCGGGCAAATTATGAATGTAAATTAATTTGCTACACACATTGCGGCGTAATTATAGTCTGTATCATGTAAGTGTTCCGTATTTTGCCAGTTCACTTCTGAGAAACGTGTGTGTACACAGGTTTGCGGAGACCGAGCTTTTCCAGGAAGACAGTAGGTTTAAAGCTCCAAACAGTGGAACTGTCGGACACACTTCTCAGAAGTTACATTAAACAGACCATGTATGTGTGTGTGTGTGTGTGTGTGTGTGTGTGTGTGTGTGTGTGTGTGTGTGTGTGTATATATATATATATTTCAATATGGTGACTGAAACAGAGCCTTAAGGGTGCCGCTTCCCCGCGCGTGAGAGGTTCAAAAGCGACGGAGCAGTAAGGTCTTCCTTGAAGCGCGCATCAAGTGCCGCGTCGCCTTAACGAGCCAAGCGCTGAACTAGCGTGCAAGCTTCCCGCCGAACGGTTTTTACTATGGGACATTAAGCGATGACCACATAATTTTATTGGTGGAAAGACTGTAACTTAGTTCAGTGCAGGTCACAATCTGAGTTTAACGTACAGCCGGTTAGTATATTTTGAAGTACGGTAGCCTGAAAAAGCCGTTTTCAGCCTTGTTTGAGGACTAAGAAATAGTGTTTTAACGAGGTTCCGACCTTGTCTGAAGTTTATTTTCTTTTCGTACGTTGGCACAATGGGCACACGTGGAATATTTTCGTAGAGAAAACCTGTTTACGAACACACTGCAACGCGTTTGAAGCGTGGGGTAGGCGGCCGCCTGAAGGTGTGAACATCTTGGTGTAGGATCTTTTAAAAGATACATGTATGTACAATACAACTTTACCTTTAATATTTCATCATAAAATGGCATGGTCGTCTCTGAATGTCTCACACAGGCGAGTTGTCGGCGAGAAGACTGCACGTCATTTCAGACTTGTTCCTAGAGGCTAGGGGGAAGTGCGGTATCCATGCCCTGTCGTCCTTACAGCTTCCACGCGTCCACACTTCTAGGTCTCGAACGCACACAATACGTTCACCCAGGCGGCCATCTTAGTCATAATGATCTCGAAATGGTTGTCCAAAGTGCTAAAAGAAGCCTTTTTCGTACTTCTGTGTAGTCAAGGTGGTTGCCTACCTGAAGCGTTTAACTGACTAAGCGCCAGGCGCTAGATAATGATATGGGCGATATTGGCATGTACACCAAGTTCTACATCGCCTCTATGTGCAAGTACACTGAATCGGCGTGGCTTTCCAACACCTGCACACGTGAACACGATCTGAATCGGTGACCCTGACTGGTGATTGTAACATTTATCCTTACATGAATGTAACTGGAGAAAGAACATTTTTGTTTAAATCAAACCGCTGAAGTGTAGCTTTGTCATAAAGTCAACTTTCGTTTTATGTTTGGATGACAATTGCTACAAAAAAAATAGTGCACTTAACAGTAATCTTAACGGTCAAGTTAATTTTAGTTATTTCAAGACAACCTTTATGTTTAAAAAACAGTAATTTAAAAAGAATCTAAAATTCGGAATTGTTACCTGAGAAAATTTTTTAAATTAAACATTTAGTAACACTAAATGTAAGCTTTTTAAATATTTTTCTTTACTCTAAAGCAAGATATTTTTTATCGAAAGCTAAATTGCGCCTTAAATTATTTTTTGTTTGCTGAAAAATAGTTTTTTGTACTTGTATCTAATACTTGAAAGGAGGAAGGAAAGCACAACGTAGGTACCGTAAATAAAACGCTTTTGACAGAAAAAAAAGCTTTTCAGTAGCCAGGCGTATAAAAATTAAAAACCTTACCAGAAAGTAACAGAACTAGTAAGGACTGCTGGGAAAGTCTTGTTTTGTATTTTTTTTACTCACTAGAGGCAAAGAAAGGGAATCGATGTGGGTTACACTGGAACTTGTGGAAATGATAGCCTACAGAATTTAATGCTCGGAAGAATTACATTGGCGCTTATCATTTCCTAATTATATTATTGTTATTATTTGTGGAAAGCATGGCGTAAAGTTAAACGAAATCAACTACCTTTCTGTTTTACGAATCAATTTGATATTTTTTTTTTCAGATGTAGTAGTCACGAAAAGCCACTTTAGTTATTTCTAGGCGCATCAAAAAACAAGTTTCTAATGTTCGTCTATTTTGTGTTTTGAAAAACATAGAAGGATAATTAGGAACGCGTGTTCATTTAGCAGATAAACATATTGGAACACAACACGTTTAGCGCTACACGCAAAAAAAAAAAAATAGAATATTAGTATCGTAGTACAACAATCTTCATGCTCGGCGAGGGCTTCGATTGGCAACTATTTGAACAAAGTGTGATATTAATTAAGAAGTTTCTCAAGTTAAATGGAATTTGACCAAATGGTGGACGGACATACACTATGAGCGACAGCTGTGCGTGTTCTCGTCTGAGAAGGCATACTGATGGGTAGAAACCAAGGTATACATTGAACAAACGGGAGTATCTGTGAGTGTAGAAGAGAAAAAGGGACCGAATATACGGAAACACGAATCTTCCTAGTCGGTTTACTCACAAAAAAAGTAACTAAACGGTTTTAATATAGATATGTATTCACAAAGGATGCATCTAGGTTAATATAAGTAAGTTTTTTGATTAGTAGAAGAATACGTATCATAAACAAATGGAACAATCGTTGAAATTCCGAATTGTTACTAATCGTATTCCAATATCAAAACTTCGACTCTGGTAGCAAAGATACGACTTTTGTCTTTGCTACAAAAATGTTTTTCTGTCGTAGGTAAGCCTACATTATTCTTTCAGAGAAATTAAAATAAACAAATCATCTTGAAATGTCGCTAATTTATTAACTAGGGACGCCACTTAAGGCGCGGTATCAGTCGCCATATTGAATTATTTTATTTTTCGCGCTTATGAAATTTTGAGAAGAAACCAGTGCCGGAATGAAGAGGCGGAGGAATCAAGAGATTCCCGAGAAAACCCCATGACTAGCAGCATCGTCCAGCACGACGTCTTCAGTAAGGCAGGGTGTATACTATTGGGACGATAGTCGTTCACACTTTTAGGGAAGGTATTTTAGGGAGGGGGTTCGCCATAGCGCTTTTCCATGACGTTGGGAAACGTCCTGTTTCAAGCAATGAGTTAAAATTGTACACGAGAATTGGCGTAACATATGGTACTTAAAGTTGACTTGAATAAGTGTATTAGGTATTTTGTTTATGCCCTGAGTTATTGACTTAATTCTGCACAGGGAGCACAATAATACGAGAGTCCTAACTCCCAGGTCACACACATAGAACCTTATTTGGACCGCAAAGCAGAAAGGAACCAACCCACAAATTAATTGATTTGGAGATAATCATACCACGTAGAAGAAGAAGGTCTGAAGTACGTCTTAGAAAACGAAAAAGTACTAAATAACATTTTTTGATGAAAAATGAGATCCCAGAAAAAATGGTTTACATGAATCTTCGGGCCGATTGCACAGTCATATTGAGAAAAGTCTAAGGCCTCTCTGAGTGAACTGTGAGAAATTTTCATCGCAGAGACGAAAAGTGAGTGAAATCTAAGGAAAAACTAAGAAGTTCAGGTGTCTTCGGACCTTCTACAAAAATTTCTCAGGCTGCAAATCAATCATGGCGGACCTAAATTGATGTTAGAATGCCACATGTAGGAGAGTAATATTCTTATTTTAAATGTATTGGTAATATTTCAGTGGAGGAACATAACCATGGTGTCAATGAAAGACTGCACTGACATCTACAACACAATTTATATTCGTTGTACATTTTTACATGAAAGTGATGTGTATTTTTACTGTCTCTTTTGTTATCAATCAAAATGTTTACGATATCATTTTATAAACAAAGTGGTTACGATGCCATTTTATAAACAGAATCGACGACGTATTTTTTTATCATTTTTATTTTGCATTTTTTCAGCTTTACAGTATGCGAAACACCAAATATAAGTTAACGAATCACTGACATGTAAGTTTTGTGCATTATAAATGGGAGATAATATAAATTTTAGCTATGTTCGCAGGTCGATGCACGAAGAGAAATTATTTTTCTCACGAATATTGTGGTAACACTTCACCTCAACTGAGATATCTGTTTCCTGATTCTGCAATGTAAACAAAAAATTCTTAGATTTCACTAAAGTTCTCCTTAGTTTCACATCTACCTCAAGATTTTCCTCACTTAACTCTGCAATCCACCCTTAGATAAACACAGAAAACTTTGACCTTGATTATCTCAGTTCCAGTTAACTGTGGGTTGGTACCACGGTCGTAGAAGAACAGGTTTGGACACTCGCCTATCTAACAATGTATTTTGCTTGACCCCCTTGTTGTTTGGCTGTAGTTCGTCAAGTTACCGAGAATGTCGTACTTTTTGGCGCTGTTTTCCTGGCGGTCGGACTCAAACTCGGTGCACTTTTTTCCATTGTTAAATTTATAAAGTAATTAAAGATTGCTGGAGCTTTTTTTTTTTTTTTTTTAAATTTGTGAGCGAAGAAAGTATTTCATAAATTGGTAAAAAAAAATACGTTTTGATAAATTGTTTATCTTAGCGGAAAGGAAGTGGGCGAAGTTTAGTCCGACCGCCCTAACTGAAGCGCTAAAAACACAATATTCTCGGTAACTTGGTGAACTACAGCCAAACAACAAGGAGGTCAAATATCCAGGCGAGTGTCCAGACCTGTTCTTCTACGGCCGTGGTCGATACCTTTCTGTTTAATGCCGTCCATTTTTTTCGTCGAAAACGTCCGAAGTAGGCTAATCTATGACAACAGTACACCAATGTTATAATACGTGATTGAGTACGATATTTAGTTCAAGCATTTTAACCTTTTGCATTTTTTCTTTAAAAAAAAAAATAGTTTTTATTGTTTGTTTACTGGCGAATTGAGTGTTTCTTTACATACAAAAACATGTTTAGGGGTTGGTTATTGAAGTCGTTAATTTATTTATTCACCGTTCTGTTTGAGATAAGTGGGATTTACGTCTCGTCGACAGCGAGGTATTAGGGACGGTGACACACAGCTAGGAAGTACAATGACAAGAGCTGGAGCAATTTCGGGAAACCATGGAAAACCAAAATCACAATGGCCGGAGCCGGGGATCGAATCCGGGTCCTCCCTAATGCGAGTCCAACGTGTTACCGTTGCGCCACCATTCTGTTTGAACTGGTAACTTAAAAAAAAAAAATAATAATAATAATAATAATAATAAATTGTAGTCTTGCGTTTGAGTCGGCTGTTGGTACATCAAATTTTCCACATCCTGCCACAGAACAACACTTACGGGGTGGCCTTATTAAAATAAATTTAATGAAACTTTGTACTATTAAATTAATATGCAATCTGCATTGGGACGTGAGAAATTTACGTGAAAAATTACAAACGTTTACAGCGGCGAGACAATGAAGGATGAAGGTTGAAGACAGACTTCTCAGAATTGCTGTGTTCACAATATAATTTTCAATATTACAATTAACTTTCCAACAAACGAAATAAAACTAATTATTTGTTAATGACAAGTGTTAGTATGGATGCATTTTTTTCAGTTCGTTATTATTCAGTTGTAACAATCATGTTTCGTCAAATACCTTACATAAGGCATTTGGTTTCGTTAAATATGTTTTTAGACTGCGCAGTTATGAGAGCCTGACTGCTTCGGGAGAAGTTATATATAAAATAAATTCTTGCCTAGTATCTCGTTCATAATTTGTTAGTTTTAGTAACTATATATATATATATATATATATATATATATATATATATATATATATATATATATATATATATATATATTCCGATTCTGGGTAAGAAAGTGCTGGCATGGACTTGATGTTCCGATTCAAAATGTGAGAAAAGGTTGCAGCGTTATTGTATTACTCGAAAGTATTATCAACAATACAGGCACTGCTGCATTAACATGATTTAAATTCACAGATTATTTGGTCTTTAGCGTATAATTGGAATTTTTGTTTTTGATTTGATGGCGGGGTCATGACGCCTTCGACCCCCGCTCCTCCTCCCACACAGCTTGGTTAATACATAATTTTGCCTACTTAATAAACAACTATCTTGCCAGAGTCATGCATTTATGTAGCATAATCTCCTGCACTGCAATCAAATGTTTGAAATTTCAACGTAATAGATTGTATCTTAGAAATACGTAATTAGGGATATTTTTTTGCTCTTAGCATTGGTAAAATATGTTTTTAGGATTGCCAGTTTTAATAAATTATTATAATTAACTTAATTATTTTTTTTTCAATTTTTTTTGACACGCAGAAACCATATTAACGCATTTACCTCGCCCTAACCAGGGACAAATCTAAGGATCTAAAAAGGAAGGGGCAAGAGGGAACTTCTGTCCTTATGTGACGTTTCTAAGGGCGAGTTTCCTCGTAGTGCCCCGGAAATGGGAAAAAGTAGGGGTGGGAGGAAAAAGCGGAAGCTTCGTTTCCTTCCCAGACTTCCTCTCCACAGCAGCAAACACATAGGGCCAATGCTGAAAGCGTATATATTTCTACTGATCGGTTATTGAAACCGTATTATATTTGTCATGAGTGTCTGTTTTATTTAGAAACTTTGAAAACATAATTCGTTTGACTGTTCTGGTATAACAAAACAAATAGTAGTGTATATAAAAAAATGAGTACTGTACATATCTTTAAAAAAGTTTCCAGACAATGTAAGTAAAATAGTTGCATACAAGTACAAATATACTTACAAAACGTATCACATGATAGCAACAATTAGTGTGGACATAAGTCAACTTACCTAAATATTATTACATAAGTGCAAATTATACAGTAAACTTAAGTATAGGATCTATTTTCAGTCAAAATAATGAGATTGAAAATTCATTGACATTATAATATGATTTATTATCAAGGAATCACAGTAATTTACTTTTGAAAGTTCGATACTGATTAATATATTTTAGAGTTTGAGGTAGCATATTAAACATTCATATGCCAGAATTATTGACAGATTTAATTTGTTCGTTCGTGGTCTAGTCAGGGATAGTAGAAATTTTGGTTAGCACGGATGTAGTAATCATGTTTTTTTTTAGATGTCGGATGTTAGCTTACATATAAAAGTAAACATAATGTTAAACCGCTCTAAAATTATGCATAATTCAGTGCTTTAACACCCGGTATTCGAACCCGTAACACATCTGCATCGATAGTCTGACACAGCACGAGTGGGCGCTATAATTCTACGCTACAGGTTGCATTGTTTTTGCATTTTTTTTCACACATCAATATTTAAAATTTAAACTACCACAAAAAAGAAATTTAATAAATAATTCAAATTTGAACAATTTAATTAAAGAGATATGAGACACTTTAGTTGAAGTAGGGCATGCTTTTAAGCGATAATTTTATAAAGGCTCACCGTTAGAAAAAGACGGAAAATACGTAGCTAAAAATACAATTAAAAGGACTTTTGATTTAGGTTCGTTTCGATACATCGTTCATCGGTCTTTCTCAGCATTTAAACTATCAAAAGTTGATAGCCGTAGTTGTTACACAATTTACCATTCATTACCATTGATAAAATACATTAAACATTTTAAAACTCAGATTTTCTGCAGTTATGTGATGGGAAACGTCAGTTTTATGCCTTACAGCTGATTACGTTTCATTTGTTTTGGGAATACCGGTACACATGCAGTGTGGCAACTGTAAAAGCTGAGGATTTTTTTTGTTAAAACGTGTTTACGAAATTTGTTTTTCAACTGCATATGGTTATGCCATGTGATACATTTAAATAATACATTTAAACTGGGTAATATACGCGCAGCATAATACGTAATGTGACGTCAAGCGCCGAAGCCAATAGGAGAAAAATGTCCGAGTTGCGCAGTGGTAATATTTAGCGTGAGCCAGGAAAATTCGGCCATCTTGGAATGAAGTTTGTAATGAGTTGAGGTGGTGAATCAAAATTTCATGTTTGATTTGCTCAGGCCTTCGCCTTCTCGATGGGTTAGTATGTGAACAGAATAGATTCTTGGTTTGTGAGTTATGTACACGAGTAACGTCTATACGTCAGCATTATACGAGTTTGAAGTGAAAACGGTATAACCAAGTGGATGTGTCTGTACAGTGTCACGGTAGGCAGCAGGCTCTGCCAGTGTGCAGATTTCTAATGATTTTTCAAACAGATGTTGAACGAGTCAGGCTGTCTGTGAAGTGCTATTTTGCTTCATACTACTAACAACCTATTGCTATGCGTTTTCTGGACAGCCCTTTGGACTTCTATTAATGGAACGAACTAAATTAAAGTAGTATGCTGAAATGTTTTTATTAGGCTGTAGTTTCACCGGTTGTGAGTCTTGCTTAACATTGTAGGTTATTGACAGCAAAGTGTTTTTTAGCATTGTTTGTCGAACGTTTGTGTTATTGAATTTTGTGGTGTTGCTCGTACAGCAGAGTTTAAGAGAATCGTGACACATAAGAGCAACGTTGGTTGCTAGGCTCAAAATGGTTCGCTGTGAGGTAAGCTTATCCAGTCAAATATTTCGCTCATTGGTGTACTCAGTATTATCGTTAGTTGGTTTAAGTAACTTCGTACTCTTTATTAAGTGTTACCGTGTGTCATCATCTAATCGATAGGCTACGTCAGTTTTGCTTAATGTTTAACCTCTTGATAGTAATAATAAAACGGAGGCCCATGTTTTAGTCGAATAATTAAATAATAGGTTATTGAGTATTTGAAACTGTTGTTGCCTTATAGTCTATATGGGATAAAAATCCAATCGAAGGTATGTAGCGTCACTGTGTATCACTAGCTTATTAGATGCCAGTTTGGTTAATGACCCACATAACCTTAGTTGAGTATTGCCCGAGATTCGTGCGGTGTTGAGGTTGCTATAGTACTTTTATGTAACATTAACTCTGGTTTTAAAAGTGTTAACTTCTGCCAGATAATTAATGCTTTAATGTGGATAAGCTGTTAAATGTTTACCTGTTAAGCTGTAAAAGTAAAGAAGGCTTTATACAGACCTGCAGTGCGATGCCAGCAGAGAGTTCATTTAAATTAGCATAGGCCTATTCATTGTACGATAAGATATCTGCACCAAATGTTTTACCAAAAGTACTGCTAATCTGTATTGTAGGTATAGTCCACAGTCACTTATGTTTAGTAATACAGAATCATAATGTACTTTCAGATGTGTTGAAGAATTTTTTAAAGGTCAGCTAGCCTATTTATAGTATTTAGTTGAACTTGTGTGTGGTTTTTTCCCCCCACTTAATATGATGAGTAGCCTACTGTGTACCCTTCATAAATGCAGTGAAAGGGACGGGATTTAAACCTTGCGATCAAAAGAAACCCAATAGCAGGCCATCATGTATCTAGATCAGTGTACAGTTAAATTCATTTCCTGTCAACTGCGATAAGTACAAAGGTGGTACAAGTAATATAAGACTCGTCAGCAATGTAATAAATTCTTTACATGCCTTAAATACCAGAAAGAAAGGTAAATGTGAAGGGTGGATACTCAGTATACTGGCCAAACCATTGATAGTACATGTATAGTTTATTAATGAAAAATGTTACTATAGTAGTCCTATGTAAAGACAATTTTTTCCAATTTTAATTCGGATAACCTTTAACCTAATGTATGTGTAGGTTATGTTATCTAATCTAATCAAACGAAAAATTGAAAACTTCAAAGTGTAATTTTCTGTACTTAAATTATAACTACTTCTTACCACTACAGAAACATTTTTCATTAAAACTATATACAGCCTACCTGTAAGATCAGTTGTTTGGATGGTATAATGATGAGTAGCCTAGCTTTTCTTCACAATTAACTTGCTGAAAAAATTACACAATATGGCCTTTGAATAGCTAGGCACCATTTGAACGTTAGTCACTGTGATAATGCTGTGTTTATGTAAGAGCATTGAACTCAAAACTCATAGTAAAGATAACATACACAATATGATTTCTAAGATGATTTGTCAGAGGACAAAACATAACTTTGTCTTCTATGTAGTCTATACAAGTAGGCTACTTTTCAGTGTTGTCTACCGTACCTAGTTCTATAAAAAATTCATAACTGGGTAGGAATAAAGTTTAGAGCAGGTAGCTAATTATTTATTTCAAGTTTGAGCTGTGTGTTTGTAGAATGCTATAAACAAACAAATTTGTCAACCTTGAAATGTGTGCCTGATAGCTTACGTTACCTATGAAAATGGATCACCTAGGTGACTGATTTGGTAGACTCGTTCCAAAACTGCTTAAATGCCATATATATGATAGTTTCAATGCCTAAATCATAAACGGCAGGTGGAAAGCCTTCATTTATGTGCAAGTGTCATGCTTATCTCTCCCTTCTGATTCTCGAACACGAGAAAAATTTCCAGGTATGCTAGCCTATGCAACAATTTTTGACAGCTTTACAGTCTTTTATGATTGCTTTGTAGGTTCCTACAATGCATGTGGTTTTGTTTGATTACATTTATATGAAGGTTTCAAATACAGCCTGCTTCTGATTGTTATAATGGTGCCAAAGGAAGGGGAGGGGTGCATATTGTAGCAGATTTTTAGAAAATTCTGTATAATACTCTATAATAATTAAGTAACACATGAAAAGTTATGCACATAGGGTCTACCTATTAAAATCGCCACCTTCCACGTGAAATATAAGGTAGCTGAATGCAGTAATTTTTTGTAATAGACATAAAATTTTCTCAGGAAATTTTGTATTTCTGTGTTTTTAAATTTTTTACTGTCATAGTTGTTAAGGTGATTGATCTATGCCAGCTACGATTATGGCCTTTTTTTATAAATTTATTTATGATAGTCTGTGGGGAACAACTTGCGATTGGGCAACCATCCGGTGACTAGAGCTGTAACCCCTTCTTCAATCACCTACCAATCTCCTCCTAAACTTTCCAACCTCCCCTCACTGTCACCAACTACTGCGAGAGTAATTTCCACTCCCTCACCGACTTACTAGCCTCAATACTAAGACTTCCTATGCCCACTAAATGCAATATTGTGTAGTGCACTACCATTCAACATATTTGCAGTGATTGCTTTGCGTATCTATAATAATAATATAATTCACTCGCAAATGGGCTTCCGCCCGGTGGCAAGTCACCTGCTCCCTCTTAGTTCCCCAGCATTTCCAATGCTATTCTGAACCCACCAACACTCCCCTTCGTCACTACGTCCTCACCCAAAACATTCCAATCCCTCACAGTCCTCACAAGCATAGACTGTCTCCCCCTCTCGGTCCTCCTCCACACCCTCTGTCAAGCCGTTGTCTCTCCTCCCTCTATACAGTCCCCTGGTCAACCTCTCACCCAGCCTGCTCCAACCTCCCATTTCGTGAAATGAACCTTAGTGTTGTTTACAAATACTTTTGAATTGAATAAACTAGGGAGTAGGTAGTTTGTTTTGCATTTAAATATTAAGAATAGGCATTTATTGTATACCAACCAATCTACTGATTTTTAGAGATGTAGTTTATTGATGCAAATTATTTTTGTACCGATAATGGTCTACGCAAAGAAAACTTTTTTTAGGTTAGTTTGTGTAACATTATCTAAAATTAGGTTATTGTAACCTAACCTAAAGTTAGGGTAGGTTCCCAAATTTTTTTACATAAGAGGGTTTGTAACCACTATGGAAATTTTTTTTCATCGGTAAACTCTAAATTCAATAGTTTGGCCAGTATACAATGAGTGCCTATTCATAATATTTACAATTGCATTAATCAGGTAATCGCTTTTTCCTTGGCAGCTGTTTGCCATTACAAAATAACGAAGATACTGAAGTTGCAAGAACTTCAGAAAATTTGACACTTTTAAAAATACTGTGTTGTACCAAAAACGTCTATACATCCACTAAAACTGTAGTTGTGGAGGTTAATTACATAAATAGAGGAGGTAAATTACATAAATAGAATGTGGTGGGGATCAATAATCCACCTTAATCTGCACAGTGATAATTCAGAACTAACTATGTTTGAATATGTGTGTGTAGGTGTAGCAGGTCTGCATGCCCTCACAAGGTCTTGCCATCTCCGATGGTAAGAGGTAGGGAGTATTTCCGGGCACGCCGCTGCTAGGCCACGCCTTCAGCCACCCTCGACTCGGTATTCAGACCGAATAACAGCTGAAGCACACGCCACACCACACATCTTCTGCTGCAGTTGAGACCCCGACCATAATGTCCTCCACCATGAGAACCACGCTTCAGACTGTGCCTGAATCTTTGCCTGCTGACCACGTGAGCAACGCTAAGGTAAGACTTGAGTTTACATTTGTCGCAACCCATCCAGTTGCAGTCGTGAGAGCGTAAGGGAAAATTGTGGTCACCTAAACATAATCCTACAGCTTTAGTGTATATTCATATTGGGTACAGTACCGGTAATTAATGAAAAGATTTGTGTTTCTTAAAATTAAAACTTCAATTTTGAAATTTGCGTTACTGTGTGAAAAATTGTATGTTGATACGTGGTTTGATGTTTTTTTTATAGCGATTATATGTAATCTAGAATATTTTTAGTAATATAATATACTTTATTTTATATGTGATTGTGCTTCTGCATACATGCTTGTCGGCTTGAGGCAATCTTCCACTTGCCACAGGATATCAAGGCAGAGTGTGACATTTACAGTTTGTTGAAAAATCTTGTGTGACTATTTGGCTGCATGTTTTGGAAACCTAACCTCCCTGCTAAGTTGTTGTCATACTGTCTGCATTATCATGTCACTTTTTGTTTAGTTTTTTTGTCACATTTGTACATTACACATTTTTGTGCCAAGCCCTTTGTGCTTTGAGCTTTAGATAACTTGAAAATAATTTTCGTTATGTGTTTAAAGTGTGTAAATATTTTTAACTCTCGATAGGGAAGCTTGATGCTCACGCATGCTTTGCTTGGCTGATATTTTTACTTAAACCTTATATAGTGTATTGCAAGTTCTTAAAAGGTAATATTTTTCAGTGCTTTGAAATGTTAATGTTTTAAATTTTGCATGCTGTAGTGTGTGTCACAGGAGCACTCTGGTATTCGTACAAGGAGGCTAGTTGTAACGTTTTAATAAAATAACTCTTTAAGCAGTTAATTTTTTATAACCTATATCGGTACGTACTAACATTAGGTGTATTTTTCTGGTTGCATTTGTATGATGTCTGGTACAAGAATTAAAACCTTATAAGTTTACAACACACCAAAAGAATGTATTTGTGATATAGGTAGATATTATAAGTTGTAATATGTTGTAGCCTATCTACAAGTAATAGCAAATCATTTAGGCCTGTACAATATTGAGCATGTCATCTTCTCAGTAAATATAATTTACAGTTAAGTTCTTACCTAACATAAATGTGACACACTGTTTTAAAAATCATCAAGGTATTAACAGGAGGTTATTGTCTGTTGTTGCACTCCTTTTTATCACAAGCCAACTCAAACCACCTTATACAGTGGCTAAAACTTCGTCATTTATCCAGATCTACAAAGAAAACTTGGTTGTCTTGGGATGATTGAGTTACGAGGAAGATTTACCACTTTTGAGACCAAGAGCAAACTTCCAGGTGCACTAAAATTGAATTACAATGACCAGTGTTACCATTGCCATGATTTAGGTAGCAAATATTCTAAAAACTACTGACAAACATTTAACGGATCTTCAGGAGAACCACCACAAGCACTAAAAACTATGTTTTCATAGTATGCTGCTTATCGATCATGAAAATGATAGCAAGATAAGCTTATTCTTCATGTTGGCTTATCCTCTCTTATTTTACTTTGCTGTTCCTATAACTAAAGGAAACATATTTTGTATTTCAGATTTATTCAGTTTTTTGTATATGTGTATGCTTATTTTTTGTTGGCGTATTCAAGGGTTTTGTGCTTTGATAATATTCTGAGATTGTGCACTAAGTTTTCTAGTAGTCAATGATGTTTGTGTTTGTTTTGTGTAGCTGTGCTGTCAAATTCTTTACCACATTATTTTCTTTTAAATCTATTTATGGTACATTTAACAACATATACCAAAATGTTTAGTTTCTTTATACCCAAAAAAGGTTTGGGGCTGCTCCCAAAATTTTAATTAATTTGAGTTCAATAACACAGTTAAATTATATTTTGAAAAAAGTTCATAAAATTCTTTAACAGTGGAAACTACATAACTATTTTTTTTTTTTAAATAAAATTCCACCGATTCTAAATGTTTAGGTTGGCCATGCTGTTGTATTCAATGCTTTGAATTAAAAAAAAATTCAAAACATTCAAAAAAAGAATTTTGAGCTTGTCTCTCCTTTTCTTTGGCCCCCATTTGTAAACTATATAGATTACTTGGAATGACCTGTAATAGGCCTATAACTAATATTGGAATTTTGCATCAGACCAGTACATAACTGTAATATTTAATTTAATCCTTTTGTTTCAATTAAGTAAACTTCTGTGGGCAGAAATATTACACTGTTGTTTAAGCCTCTCGTACACGACAGAGGTGAGAGAAAAGTACTGATGGAGCATTAGCAGTCGATACTGAGGCCAAGCTGACTTTTGTTTATTCTGTTAGCAATATGCTGGAGTTGTTAAAAAGTGCAGTCAGCTTTTTCTGTAGGTGTATTGAGAAATGAGGTTGTATAATACATGTTGCTATGATAATAAACAACACTTTTCATCTGTCAACATGGCAGATGGGCTTCTTGCCCTTCCGTCTCAAACCTCATATCTACAGCCATAGAGGAACAGGTCTGGACACTTGGAGTTGAAAATTGAACTTCATATGACTGATTGGTGCCACTGGCACTCTGGTGGTTTTTTAACATGGTGTTAAATAGAAGTATGAGTAGCAAGTTCGTGTCGTAACCGCTAGAAGCACTGTTAGTACAAAGCTATGTTGCTTTGTTAAAACACTACATTATTGGTGGCGCTTTGTTATAAAGAGGTCAACTCAATAGCATTGGTAGATAGGTTAGTGTCCAGAATGTAATTCTAAGACAGTGTTTATATCTTTCGCACGAAGAAACACGTGTTCCACCTGTGTGTTTCTTTAATCTCTGACACAATGCACATGGGTGTAGCATTGGGTATAATATATAGCAGAAAGTGAAACAAAGATTTTCTTTTCGCTTGTGTGTACACAATTCATAATGTTGTTACAGAATATGAAAGAAGGAAATATTTCAGCAGTTTTATTTTCCTTCGAACACAAATATATTTTTTTAACATATGTACTTATTTGAAATAGTACTAGCAGTTTTATTCTAATCCAAACATGCAAATACTAATGCATTAAATACATGCATAAATTCATCTATGTATATACATGACCTACACTAGCCTAAAGATTTCCATTATTAAACACATTGTGATGCTGTGTCACTTTGAAGTGTGGTATATATGGTAGTTGTGACCATCAATATTTAACTTTGGTTAGCCACTGTGGTTCCTGAATAAGACGTAAACAGAAAAAAGTAACGGAACTGAAGGTTATGCTTTAACAAGTTCCTGGGGAAATTTTTGGATATTAAATCTGCTATATGTAAAACCATATTCGTCGGGGAGGTGGTAAAATGCAGTGTACATGGAAATGGGAATTGTAAAAGGAAATAGGCTTATAAGGTAAGGAATTGGTTAGCGTGTACAGTTGGCTTTACAAGTACTTGCAGCAATCTAGTCTGTACTGTGCTGGCAGCAACGTGGAACAATATTATTGTATTTCTCCTCGAGATTTATTTGCAGTATGCATTAGTGTATCTTGTGTTATAGTCCCTTAGGTTTTTGCTTACTTTGCTAGTTCAGAGTTTTATGTTCTTTAGGTAGGAAACATTGGCAGAAGGGCTTTAATTTTTTGTGTAATTCCAAGAGCTTGTTACTGTTCCATTTATTGACTTTTCTGCAAGGTGAGAATAATTTCGTCTTATAATTTGACTATTTCAATTTTGGGATACTGCAATAGCTAGGGACCCCTGTTTTTCACGAAAAGAATTTTGCCCCACTTTGTTTCAGTGCCTTACGTGCACATCTGCAGTTCTGCTTCGTGGTATTTGGCAACGTGTCTGTGTGCATCATTTGACTGAGCCTATTACAATAACGTTCCTGCAACAACACACGTCTGTGATTTGCTGGTGGAATTCCAAGGCTCGTGTGAGTTAAAATATCCAATTACACACCCCGCAGTAGAGCTGCAGATGTGCTCGTAACGCACCGAAACAAAGTGAGGCAAAATTCTTTTCGCGAAAATCAGGAGTCCCTAGCAATGGCTATGAAAAAATTATAGCACTTAGAATTAAAGTTGATAGTTTTGAACTTTAATACTATTCTGTAAGTAATTTTGTGAAATGAATGTAGTGAAACTATTTGAGCTATGCATTCGTAGTTTTCTGCACATTGAAGTAAAACTCTGGAATGTTTTCACTGTCATTAGTAGACCTCATTGTGGACCCCTGGTAGCACAGAGCCCATCCTAGATGTATTATTGCTCTTTCCATGTTCTGTGAAGTATGTCTGGTGCAATAGTCTTGAATTAATTTGTGTTACGGATCTTCAGATCAAGTCTATCAACTGGTTTTTGGTACACAGGCCTATTTGTACATGATGTAGCCCCACAAGAAAGCGTTATGCTGGAGTTACAATAGCGCGATGGACGTGGCGTGACACAAATTCTCGTTACTGTGAACATTACTTTGACTTCTCTGCGACAGTTACTTAAAATAGTTAAATTAAAATAGTTCTGGCCGCTTCATACTAACAGTTTTGTACTATAGTCATTAACGTTTACATAATTTTATTATTTTCTCGTTTAATTGCAATATATTTTTGATATTCCTAAGTGTGGAAAGTCACAGTAACACAACTGCTTAAAAAAATAATGATTTGCTTATAACAAAAAAATTCTAGTTAAATAAACACAATTTACTACCAACTCACCAGTTTCACCAACATTTGGAGACAAAATTAAATTCAGACTCAATTAAAATCAATATACGGTCTATCTGGAATTTGTGTTGCATCCACCATTTTTGGTTATGCTGACGTCGCAGAAACTTTGGTGCTGATTGGCCGACATATTTTTTTATTCCCGTTGTTGCATTCGTGTTGTGTCTTGTCACACTATTGTGATCTCAACATATGTTGGTTGAACGTGGAGGTCAAGGAATAGGACAGTAAGTATCTGCCAAAGTATCTTCCTGATATGTGCTGTTTAGGTAAACATGTACCTGCTGACATCAATGAGGTGAGGCGCAGGCTTATTGCTGGGTGCAGGTTAAATATAGCTTTTACGGGTGCAACGCAAAAGTTGCATTTGCATTGGAATTAAATACCCACACACAGCAATAGAAGGCCAGATTTACTTGCTCTGCACTTGCGCTGCAGTGGTGCTAAAAGCAGGTATTGTTATTTAATTGGGACCCAGAATGTTTGGCTCGACGTGGTAGATTTCTGATGCTGCATACTGTGACAGCATGTCCTGGTAGTTGTGAATGTTGGCTGTCTGCTCTTGAGACAAAAGTAATTAACATGTTAATGCATACAGTACAAGCTCCCTTATCATTTGTGGGTCTTTGGATCTCCACATTCGCAAAGTATACCTGTGAACTTGGACTTGGTATGTCAAATGTTGCCTCATCTGTGGAAACTGCTGTTTTCAAGAGCTATCCATCATGATCAATGCACACCAGGATTTCTTCTGAGAATTGTTGACATGCAATGTGGTCAGTAGGTTTTAATTGGTGCACTAACTGAACTTTCAATGTACGAACCTCCACCTCTTTGCAAAAATCTTGTGTATGGAAGCATGTGGAATAACCTTTCTTGTGAAGTTCTGTGCATGGATATTGTAAGGCTGTGTGCAAAAGTTTTATCTGATTCTTTTGACACATTTGTTACTAATGCCCAGTTTGGCACTAATGTTGCGATCATTGACATAATCAGTCTCTTGGAAACTGTTGCCAATCTGTAAATGTTAGTCACTCAAAGATTTCTTATTAAACTGTGTCAGAGTTTGATTACCATTTAAAAAATCTGGGTAAACTAATTTGCTAATATGCACAGTCTTGTGTACTGTATTGAAAGTTGAGTTGCCACATTCACAATTTTGCAAACAACCGAATAAAATATTTAATATTGTTGGTACTGCAATAGTTGCTATATGAACCAACTTAAAATGGCCACTACATAGCTGCCAACTTGTATGATTCTCCCATACAATGTACAATTTTGTGCCCTATTGTACGAGTTATGTAACGCAGTGTATGAGTTCCAAGTGTTTTCTAATTTTTTTTCTATTTGGTCAATTCATAATAATAAATCTGGTACTGAAATTGCATAATTTCGTTATCGAACGTGAAGTATGTAGACCGTACTCAACTCACATACAGCGTCGTAGATAATAAAAGAAAACTGTAATACTGTAGTTTCGGAAAGTAGCGTGCTTCATTTATAGCCATTCCACCATATTTTTCACTACAAAGTATATTATTCTTGCATCGTACAATCCTAACCTGAATTTTGCAGAACATACCAGATCGACGGTAGTTGCTTGCCTGGTTAAATGGCCGCAGTAACTCGCGCAAAACAACACGTAGGACTGTTTTAATTTGAAATGTCTTTCCAGTTTACCATTTCCGTGTATTCATTACTAAGAAACACCCAGCCAACCGTGCAAAGTGAAAGAAACCATTAAGATCTTATTTTTCCAGCAAATATGGAAGCACACGGCGTTGCAGCTGAGTGGTGTTTTTGTAAACATGGTTTTTGCCAAGTTTAAATTGATAATTTTTTTTATTCTGGCAGGGATATTTCAGTGCGGATGCTTGCTATATAGTTTGTAGCATATTTAGCAGTCGTAAAACGTAGCAATGTAACTTTTGTGTTTGGGAACTACGTCATTGCGGTTTTTACTATGACGTTTTTATGCAGTCACCAAACCATGCTGATGTTTAGAACTGTTTGAAAATTTAAAATATGTGGTATTAATATTGTATAAGAGATTATATTCTCACATCTGCATATTCAACGATGTACAATTTATTTCTAGATTCCACAGTATTTGCAGTGTTCTGAGAATGGGGGTTAAAATGTGCAAATTATGGTTCAATTGGCTAGTTTTCTCTCTGTAAGAATTGTTTGTTAATTTATGTAACTGTGAAAGAGAATTAAAGATCTATGTTACTGGAAATTGTAGAGGCCTGTCTATTGGTGTGTTAAAATCAGTTAAGTTTTCAGAAACCAAAACTACCAACTATGTTTGTTCAGATTTATTATACATAGTAAAATTATGAGCAGTATTTATGTTGGTGCAACAGAGTAGGCCTACAGTAAAATACATTCAGTAATTGTGTGCCTAGTCTAGGTTCATAGTGGTATGGGTTAAGAAGACAATCACATTTTTTAGGGAAATTTGACAAGGGAAAATTTCTGCCACAAGTTGTGCTGGTATTGGTAAGGTGTCTATTTCATGCTGGTGCTTATGGAGAGAACTTTGGGTGGAAAACAGAGCAATTTCGAAGCACAACATTTTCTCTATAAATGCCAGCATGAAATATCCCCCATATCATTAGTAATAGTGACAGAACTAACCTGCAGCAGAATTAAACATAGCCTAGCTCAATTTACTTGCCATAATTTTTCAGAACGTCTAACACATGTGGTACAACATTAATTTTAATTTAGATTTTAAGAAAATTAACAAATAGCCCAATTTTGGAATACATAACATAATCAAGTTTTAAATATTTTAGGCAGTTTTGTGCAAGAGCACTGTCAATAAGACTGCAAGTACAATATGACTGGTCATGTGAATGCCGCTTGAGTTTTTTGTCCATATATATCTGTTAGTTTTGTGTCGATGCTGAGTTGGAATATTTCATCTACTATGTTTTTTGCAAATTTAATTTAGTTGTTGTAGGCGCTGTTCTTATGTTTGTGGATGTGCAAGGAGTTCATGGTTGAATGAGTACTTTTGAAGAGCTTCTCGTCGAGAATTACTACCAGATGTATTTTTCTTTTGTCGGATGTTAAAACTTTACATCAAAACTAATTCACAATGTTTATTACACACAGCCTAATGTTTTAGTTGGTTGATACATAAAATTAACGTTGTGACTCACAAATTCCTGTAACCATATGTTAAGTGTGTTAACAATGTTTGATACAGGGAAACAAAGGCTGCTAGGCAACTAATTACATCTTAAAATTAAATAGAAACATGTACTCACAGAGTATCATGGAGGTTGACAGCTACACACACAAAAAGGACACATTTTGCGTGGAAGCGCGAAATGTCATCCTTTTCGTGTGTGTAGCTGTCAACCTCCATGAACCTCTGTGTGAGTACATGTTTCTATTTAATTTTAAGATGTAATTGTGTTAACATGTGTGTTAATATATTTGTTTTGAAATTGACTTTTGTTGGTTTCAGAAACTAGTTAGTTATTCATTGAGTGCATTTTCTATAACAATATTTAATATTTGTGATAGAGATGTGATTTTTGGTACGTAGGGCCTACTTCAGAAATGTGTTGGGTACATTTTATTAACTGCAACAGTACAGTGTTCAAGGTGCCTTGTGTAGCAAATGTTTTTTGAGCAGTTTCTGTCATGTTTTTTAATGTACATAGTCAACCCTTTTTTAATGTAAAAATTGTGTTCAACAAGAACTAACACAGTTTCTTAACACTACGTAATATAATACAGTAAACAAGTTGTAATGTGGAGAAAAGAACTGTCACAGACTTAGTTTGTTTCTTCATGCAAAAATATTGATTGGTTCCTGTTGTAAATTTTAAAATTTATGACCTCTAGAACTTCACGAATCCCGTTGTCTCTAATTAACGCAACATGACTGTGTTCCCTTTGTATTTCTTTAACGTGCATGCATGTGGTAAACAGCACACAATTTTGTAGCAATATATGAATACTATGCAAGAATTCATGGATAATCGTAAAAATTAACATAATCTAGTTAAATATATTGTGACAGTTGTTCATACAGCTACTAATAAATTGTTTTATTTAGTAATAAGTCACCAGAAACTATTAGTCCAAATTGTGTGTGGTGATACATTTTTATTAGTCTTGTATGATTATTAAAGAAACCAATGAAAACCACATACAGATATCTCATAATTTCTGGAATAAAGCTGCCTATTTTTGCATTCATGTCTCAATGCAGTAAAAAAAAAAACGTAGCCCCTTGTAGTTAAATTTGTGTTGTTTGTGTTCACATTTTCCATACTTCTTAGATCATGCTGTAATACCACATTTTTTTTTTTACAGAAAAATTTTTAAGGAGATTGTTAGTGTTTCCCATAGTTGTCAGGTTCATTTCTGTTTGAGATACTGTGACAAGTAGTCTTTTGGTGAAAAATGGTTTCCACTAATTTTGTGTGGTGCCTATTACGCCAGCAATGTTCAGTTCATATGTGTAATCTTAATTTATATGATATTTGCATTCGCAAAGTTCAGTTTGTCATCATGACTGAACACTTTCATTCATGCCCACAGGCTCTTTCGAGGCTTTTTTTTTTTACTTGTAGACTTTCATGAGTGTCAGGGTTAATCTTATGCCCTTATAAGTTACTAAAATTTCCCCCTGATTTTGTAAAAATTTAAATGAAAATATTGTTTTATTCTAAACAACATTTTTGGTGGTCTGGTATTTAATGTGTTAATCCAGATTAAAAACATGGCAGATTGTTTACTTATGTATCTAATTATTTTATTCAAAAATTTTTGCTATGTTAAGTTTCTAAATTGTTTTCTTAACAGTACCTATGCGAGACATTTTGTGTGTTACAAAATTGTATTTCTCAAGGATACAGTACAAAGATAAGTTCCTGTCAAGCATTGTCTACTACCATTATTTTGTGACAATCCTCAAACATGGTAATGTAAAGTAAAAAGTTAACATCTCCACACAAGGTAAAGTAGAATGTATGTGTTATAATTTTTGGAAAAGTATTGATAGGTATGAACTATTAGGCACATTTCAATTTACATGTATGCATGGCTGCATTTTAAAGTAAGATTTATTCCAATAGTTTCAGGTTTGTTTGTAGTTTCGTTTGAATTATTTGTCATGAGAATTTAAATTTTCACATTTGACATTTGACATTTGAGTCAAATTATACTTGTGCGCATACATGCATGCATGCATGCATGCATACACACCACACATTGTCACTTCCTCTCCTTCCCTCTTGCTTTTTATATTGATTACTTTTAAGTGCTTTTATAATAAGTATTTCAATTTTGTTTATTCCACTAACTAAACATTTTATCATTTTCTCGTGAAATCCCACATTGTTTGACATGTAGTGGAAAGGAAAAATTATTGTTTACTGGCATGTAGTGCAAAGGAAAGTTATTCGAGAATACTAAGTTACTATGTCATGATCTATTACACTAATGTTTTCACAACGTGTTCGGGATGCTTCTAACATTTGGAAGTGCTGCTCTCTTGACATTTGGTGTGGGTTGCTTAAGTTTCAGGTTACATTTATATTTGTGTATCACAAGTAATGTATAAAAATAAATATGATCTTTTACAGATGTCAAATAGTTTGTAACAAGTACCCATAATGTTAATGGCAACCAGTAAACAACCTATAAAAGTCTCCAAGCTACCTTGCTGCATCCATTCTGCCTAAATCGTGTAAGCATTGACCTAACATGAGCCTAATACAGTTATTAGTAGCAGCACTGGTGGTAATATACGTATAAGCTTATGTTAATGTTTGCAGTAGGGTGTTAAGGCCATGCTCTCTTCTTTCTACATTTTCAGCGATATTAATTTTTTATGCCTGAATGAAAGCAGTTATCAGAAATCTGTTCGACAGTTTTGTTTAAAATTTCTTTCTCGATGGCTGATCTTGTCATGGCAGTACTAAATACTATTGTTTTATCTATTATATACTAACTAACAAAATTCTAGTTAATTTACTTTTTACTCAAAACCATTTAATTTATTGTTTTAAAAAAATTGCTATCATGCCAAAAACATTTTAAACAAAACTGCGAAACAGATTTTTGATATCTGCTCTCGTTTAAGCTTTAAAAAAAAGTACAGTAACTCACTAAAACAGTCTCCCCTCAGTGGTAATGGTCTTTGTTCTTGGTTGCTTCTGTCGTTGCTAGCTTTTCTCTCTTAACACTCTGTTGGTAGACTTCATGATGCAGCTCAGTCTGAAAGGAAAATGTCATGCACATACACCATGGAATCATTTTCAACCGAGCATGAAACTATAAAACAATCAAAGAAACCAACAGTGGTCACCTATAAATTATACAAAATGAGCCCAGATAATACATCAAAAAATTTATATAAAATTTTTTGTAAACCTCATAAGGGGTTATGCTGGATTACTAACAAGTATATCAACAAAATTTCATAAGAAATTTGAAACATTGACTGTAGATTTCATTGTCATTCATGTCCATCTGACTTCAGGGTTGAGGTCACATTTTATTATTCAGCTTCCTTCGATGTTTCGGCATTTCTTATTGCTGCCATCAGTGCAACCCTCATTATATTGAAACATTGGAGGAAATTGAATACCAGATGTGGCCTCAACCCAGAAGTCAAGAAAACATGAAAACCGAGGACAACACCGTGAATACAGCACAGTGAGACAAAGAAAAAGCATGCAGAAGGATGCAGTATGCATCTTCAGATGAGCTTGGCACACCAGCCACTGCACTCTTTCTTGTGGGAACGTCAGTTTTGATCAGTTACTCATTCTTACAGGCCATCAATTTTGTCTTTTTTTCCTGTTTTGATGCTAGTACTGTCATATCACAAGCCAAGATGATACAACTACAGGTTTCTTGGAGTGCCATATTTTGACACATATGTGACAAGACCTATATTATGCCTATTTTTCTGTCTTAGCTGTTGTGACAAAGAAGCCATGCTGTTTTCAGTTGTTACTGTGCTTTACAGAGAAGTCAGAGTTTCAGCTAATATTTTAAGGGTGGTGCCTACTCAGTGCTCTGACAAGAGAAAGGATAGGAAATTATGTGTTTAATGGAGCTCGTGCACCTTTCACAATGATATCACTTTTGGGCAGCACCATTTCCTGCATTGAGAAGAGGAGAGCATTGCTACGGCAATAAAAATATAGGGAAAAAAATGTAAGAGATGAAGTTTCTAAGTGTTTTTTTATGATGGAAATACTTACTGATTTATAGTCATCAGGGTATTTAAAAATAGTTTTAAAATATCATACAGCCATATGAACCTTGATAGGCAGTACCCTCAAGAGTGCTGCCTACCTCAGCCACGGCGGGAGCAAGCATAGGGTTTTACATGTTAAATTATTTACAATGTCCCCTAATACCTGTTGAAGCTACAAATGTCAGCACCAATTTTTTTATTCAACTTGGTGTTGTGCATGTTGCTAAAGGATCTTTTAGTCAGGTTTGTTTCTGTATCCTGAAAGTTGTAGTCAAAGGAGCATTTATACGCACTGAAAACACTCAAACCGCTATACAATTTTTCCTTGTCTTGTTGCAGAAAATTGTTTTTTTCCGGAAGCAATATCACAAAAGGTGACTGAGCCCCACCGTATGTAATTGAATTGGGAATTTGCGAAAGGAACCAAGTCCACTTTTTGAGCAAATTCAGGTTATACGAGATTCCGACTCTGCAAAATATTCTATTGGTGGTCAGCAACAAAATGAACCAAGTACTATATAAGAAATACGTTAAATAGGCTACTAAATATATGTGGAACTTGCAAAGGTGCCAAGTCCAGGACTAGGGCCCTTTTGTTAAAGATACCAAGTCATGGACTTTGTATATTTTGTTAATAACAAATGATATGGGCATTACAAGGACATTTCGAGCCTCTATTTTAAAGAGTTTTGTTACTTTTCAAATAATGAATACTGCTATCATATTCCAGGACAGTTGAGACCTGTTGTAATTCCAACAGATAAAGCCTACAGAAATGAAACTGTACCAATAAAAAAATCAAAACTTGAAGGCATTCTCCAATGTTTGCATTATGTTGCAATTCATGACGAAGCGGTCACATTCTACGACAATATACTACATTGGCCTGCCATGACCAATAGACATGTCGAATGTGGCGATGTTGCTTTATTTTTTTATGACTCATATTATTGTCAGTGAAGAATAAGTTTCCATGTTGTTTAATAGAGTTTTCACTAGCATATACTAAGGTTCCAATAATATACACCATGGACATTGTTTTCTCTGATAGTGAAATACATAGCATTGCTTTATTGGTACAAGGTATCAGGTGGTGGTGTGCTTGCAAAACATGTTTCCGTGAAACATATTATTAGTCCGTCACTGGAAAATACAACATTGCACTAATATCTACTTAAGACATTATGCTTTATATGCCATTATTATAATGAACGTTATTTCATTTGCAAAAGATACAATGTCAACTAACTTTATTAATTTAGAAAAAATGTAAGACAAAAAGAATTTCTGTGTGAATTATGTTTCATATTATTCCACACACACTATGCTTTCAGGTTATATATTATTAACCCGTTTCATTCCCAGATCCACAATAAGTTTTTTGTTGTTTCCCGACAATCTACTCACTTGGACTTGGTCCCTTTTGCAAATTCCTGTTTCAATTAAACACGTACAATCCTAGCCTTGCTGCCACTAGCAAAGCCCTTAAGGTTTTATGTGCAGGTAGAAAACAATTTTTTATAATGTAAAGGTTTTTGTTATGTAACATTCATTTGCTGTAAAGAGTTTGACAATGTTTAATTGCTGTGGTGGTGCAGTAGTGACAATTTTTCAGTTATAATTTATTAAGTTAATTTAAATAACATGGCAGTTTACCTAACGTTCCCATCGTGGGATTTAGACATTGCCTTGTGCCCAAAAGTGGTAGTAAATCTGTATTGTATGTTATTTATCATTGAGACTTTATTTTAAGGCTCAGCAGCAGACAAAATAAGCTCAGCTCAAGTGGTGGAATCTGGTATTTGAGGGGTGGGTGGGTGTCATATAATCACCTAATAATCTACTGCAAAGGGGAAAAATTAAGTAGAAAACATTTTATTGTTTACCATGAATTGCTTAATTATTTTTATGATTCTGTGATGCTAGGCGTATGCTGTAGGCATGCTACTAATTTTAATTTAAAAATTTTTAAATGTGTACATTTTTTTTACACCTTCTGCAGCTCTTTACAACCACCAATAAATAGGTACTTTTTAAGGGGTCTTATATTTTCTTGAGTTTGTAATTATTTCCTATTCTTAATTTTTTTTAAATTTGTGAATAAATGTTATCTGGAGCTGTATCTGTTCTCATTTCATAAACATTAATGGGTTTTATTTCAGTTTTTTGTGAAATATTTACTAAGCTTGACTGATTTTTCTTTTTTGTGAGGTTTTGTAGTTAACACTGCCATATATTTAAGTCTTCATACTGACTTGTATTACAATTTTTCTTCACAATTTCTAATGTTTAAATTGTCTTCTAGCAGCACAACAGTAGTAGAGGTTTTCCAAACTTTTCTCTATTCAGTTTTACCTGAGTTTTAGAATAAACAAAGTAAATAATTAAAGTATTCATTGTCTGCCAACCACAGTGCACTGCAATCTTCCTTGAGATTCAGGTATGTTGTTTGTTGTGCACAAACAGTTACTAGCCCATCAACTAATAAGAAAGTTTTAATACTGAACATATTTAATTTTATATCCACTTGTGATAGTGGTTAGTGGAAGACACATCCGTTTAGTTGATCCAAGAGTTTGACTAGCTAGTGCAATGTTAAATGTACCAGATTCTTGGTACATTTACCAGTATTTAAAAGTATACAGAAGTACCAAAATTATAGTTTAGTAAAAATAACCACCACAAAAATAAGATAAACTGTGACGTAAAAATCACAAACTAATCCAACAATTTTTTTCACAGAAAGTATTTTTGGACATGAACCTTTGTAACATCTATGTTAGTGTTTATTCACCTTTGCATATTCCTCAGTAAAAGTCCTTGTTCTGTTTCATTCCATCCTTCCTGTGTCGTCGTCGTTTTCCGTGTTTGCTAAACTTTATTAAAAGTTAGGTTGAGACATTGTTTGGCGTGAAGAGTGACAGTTTCACACATTCTTTGAAACATGGATATTAAGATCTACGTGTCTGCATATTAAACTAACTATGGTAATATTTTTAAGTTATAAATATGTTACTGTTTATTTAATTTAAAAGAATCTGATATGAATAATCAACATGATTGCTTGGTGAACTGTCAAATGTGATTTCCCAAAAAGACATACAAAGAAATCCAAGAGGACTTGCACAGTACTAGAATTTTTGAATCCATATCGCAAGTTATGTCTCGGTAACTGCAATTGAGTATTGAAATATGTGTGTATTGAATACATATGTTTTAAAGTTTTTAATGTAATTTTCTTCTTACGTTGATCAACTGTATTAAATTTTCACTCAATATTGTTTTTAAGACTGGTGCAGTGTTTTTAGAATACTAACTACACAGTTTTTTTTGGTTAGAATAAACACGGTGTCCACACGTCCTTGAATTCTTGAAGAGCTTGAATTGTCCTTGATTTTGACATGTCCTAAAAGTCCTGGAAAAATGCTGGAATTTCCATACTTGTCCTAGAGTTTTGTTTTTTCAGCGTCTTGGGTTTCAAATACAATTTATTTGGTGTGGGTAACCTTGTTCCAACTGTCATGGTTGCACAACTCATATTTTCACTTTGAGAGAAAATGAGAGAGAGAGAGAGAGAGAGAGATAATTTGTGTGAAGGTTAGTGTGTTTGTGCACATGTGTGTGTTCATTGGCAAAATGAAAGCTCTGCAATAGAACTATTTTACTGTAAGCATGTGTAGATCTGTATTAATTTCTCACATGAGAACCAATTTGCACAAAAAAAATACAGTGGTCACATCAAGTAAGCCCTAATATAAAAAAAAATTATAAGATGTGATTTATCATCTTCATCATCAGGACCATATTTTGTAACATTGTGTAGTTAGAGCAACATGTCTGACTGTACATTTGCCGTGTTACCATTATTGAACAATGATTGTGTCGGAAATTCCAGTCCTCACTTGATTAATACATTTTTTGTAATTGGAAAAGAAAAAATATTACACAGAAGTAACTTGGTGTCTCAATACAGCATATTTTTGTATGTGATATTTTTGGCAAAAATACTGTGTTAACAGATTTTTCATAAATTTAAGGTATTCCTAGTAACTATTATTGACCATGTCCGTATAGGAAGTACAGTTGTTTTTTGTGTCCTTGAAATCCTGTAAATGTTCTTGAATTTAAAAATCAGATTTGTCTGCCACCATGAAATAGTACATCGGCACGCTGTACAAATTCAGCCAATAAGCAACTGGCATGGTACATGGTACAATGGTACAATGATACAATGACTTTTGTTTCTTCAGAACTCATGTTGGAATGAACAAAGAAAAATAATGTGCTGAATGGACTATTTTAAAAATGCAGTTGTTCGCCATCTGCTTTGTTTATTGCTGTTTGTGCTAAATTGTAACTTTTTACCCTACTTTCAACATTCCAGCTTTATACTTTTTTCAAACGGAAGACAAATATAGTATACTAATATGAGCCGTTACATCATAACGACTTGTGTAATACAATATAGAGACACTTAGCTTGCAGAACTGCATCCCCTTGCTAGGCGCCGCTTCCCGATGTGACGGAAGGTATTATGTGGAGGTCTTCAGTTGACATACAATGTAGAACTGTTTGTGTAGCATGAACCTGCTTCTTCAAATCTAATAACAGTTTAGGTTATTATCTAGCCTGTTTTTGGGTCTGGGTGTCAAGAACACTTCCTTCTGGAATCGGTTTATTTCTTGTTAGCAGCTTGGAGCTAAAGAAGCTGTAAGAGTGACCTTGTATGAAAACATGCCCTGTAGCTTGCATTGCTTGCAATGCCAAGTACTGTACTTGACTAGTGTGCAAGTTTCTCACGGAGCCATTTTACTAAGGGACTAACCATGTAATTTTGTTAGTGAAAAGAATGTAGTAAAGTTCATTTCACTGTTTTTAATCAGTTTTACATAAATCCAGTTAATACATTTTGAGGTATGGCAGTTTGAAATGGTGGTATTTGTGTTGGAAGGTTTCAAAATAGTGCCTATATAGTGTATTAACAGGGAATTCTGTACTAGTTTGAAGTGAGTTTAACCTTCCTTGCTACGTAGGCACAGTGGGCATGTGTGGAATAGTTCAGTAAAGTAAATTTCCCTACACACTGCATCATGTAACAGACTGCATCCTTATTGCAAATTTTTTGTGGTGTTCTGGAGCAGTCCTTCGTAATATTGGAAGTGAGGTATGGCACCCTGTTGGAAGTCCAGCCTGATTTTGTATGTTTAGTTAAATAAATAATAATCATCATCATACTATCATTACTGTGTGTCAGATGAATTTCAAAGAAGACGTTTTTCAGTAGGTCTAGGCTATGAACCAACTAATCATGTTAAATACAACTGAGTAGTTATTTATAATGTGTGGCTAGTTTCTGTTGCATATAAATAAATGTTTTGGAGCTTTTCCACAAAGTTAAAACTACAGTGATCATTACTTCAAGCATAAAAGCTTAAGCTTATCACAGAGAGACTGGTAACAGCTTCTGTCAGCATGTTAGCAAAGCTGTTTATAGTGCATGACACTGTTCTGTGTGTAGATGTCATGTAGAGATATAATGTCTGATTGTTGCGTACATATTGTATGTTTGTTGACGTACTTAGCAAGAGCAGAGGACAAGTTATCTTGAGAGTAGGACTACTGGTAAGTGTGCTCAGTTTCTTTTGGACGAGCAAGCGTAATTCATGGTTGTTACGCATGTTAGAACATCCTGTGTTAGCCTAGCTAAAATTAGTTTTCATTAATATTGGAAGACTATGATTTATTTAAATTATAAGTTGGGACTGCTTTGATGTAATAACATATGCATGCTCTTAGTCTCCGTGTGCATATTGCATGTTTTCTCTGCTCTGTCTAGTTGTTTACAAGCCAGTTTAACCAAAGGCAGCTTGAACTAAATTAGAGTAAATGTTACTGGCTCTATATTATGGATATGTGTTGGTTTCTCATTGAATTGAACTGATAATGGAAAAAGACTTAAAAAAATATTACCTAGTACCTGTTTTGATAGATAAGCAACGGGTTAGTTTGGATAAGACATTATTTTGATTTTTTTTTTCAGGAACTGAAATTTTGATGTGCTAGATCTGTTGGATAAGTTATATCTGAACAGTCATTATTTCTGATGTGAATCTTCAGGTCTAGTATCTGAATTCATAACAGGAAGTGTAGGGGTGTCTGTAGTTATAAGCCCTTATTCGAGGGCATTTAGTAACATTTTGTTCTGGTGAAATAATTGTCAAGCTTCAAATAAACCGTTAACACATCTTCTCCCTAGTATTTGTGGTTATTAATAAAGATAATACACTAGGGTACACTTAATATTTACTCCAACAGCAGCTGCAATTACAAGAAGTGAGTGATTGATTTATGGTGTATTAACTCTTGCCCTCGAGATATGTAGCAAGTAGGTACATTTAACTGATAAAGATTGTGGGTTTTAAACATTTTTTTTCAGGTACTGTTCCCAAAAAGAAAACTTGTATAATGATGTAGGCCTATAGAAATTTAAAAAAGCAGAATGCTCCTAACGAGCAACTGGATGGGTTTGTACAGTTGGTAGAAAGTGTTTTCATAGTACTGTAAGGTATTATTTTTATTAACAAAGCGGTGTGTGAATTATGTAAAATGTGGTGACGGTGGTATTGTGCTTTCTGATTCGGGTTGGTATGTTTGAAACTGTGCCTTTGTTTTGTGGCTATGGAGTGTTTTTTGGGGTTTTGGTGCAGTACATGCTTTGGTGGTAAGCAACGCAATACTTTCAAGAGCAAGGAAGAAATATCCAGCATTTAAACAACGCACGAGAGTACATGAATATCACTTTGTTTGCGACTTGCGCGTGACAATGTAATCTTGTAATGTATCGGCATTCGACGGGCAGCAGACGTGGCCTCAGGTTTCGTTCGTGGCCGCGCCGGTAGATAGCGTCAAGAGTGTAGCAGCGCGTGCTGCCATCTGGCGAATCCGTGACCAACTACGTTACCTGAACAAAAAATAATCTGATCCTCTTCAAGCAAGTGTGATTGCTACTGATGCCTGATTGAGTCATCTGATGATTCCTGTCTTTTAGTTTTTACATTTTTTTTTTAAATTATGGACATACTTACATGTGCTCGGTGTAAGAAAACATTTTCTTGTCGCTTTTTCAATTAGCAACTTACAATGACGCATTTCTGTTTCACATATCAGTTCTGGTGACTGCCATATTGACTGTGTTCAAATTTATTTTTGTTTATTTATTTATTGTCAAACATATACGTATAGGTTGTATACTCTTTTCATATAAGTTTGGATAAATTTGACAGCAACTTATGGGCAAACATTTTTTTAGTATTTTGTGATTTGTTGCACAATGCAAGACATTTTTAGCTCAAAAATGAACCTGAAATTTCCATTTCAGCATTTGTACTGCAAAGATTGTCTTGTGTAGTGACAAAAGTAACAAAATATTACAAATTATTGCCTATAAGTTGCTGTCAGATTTATCCAAACTTATATGAAATGGAGATTAGTTCTTGATTCCCTTGAGCTTTGCTCCAGTTGGGGATCTTTTACAAACTGTGTTTTGCAAGAATCGTTGGCATTCTGGAGTATGGACACAGAACATAACACTGTCAATTTCATCAGTTGTCCACTCATAGTACATAAATACAAAGTTAATGTGTGTGAGCTATATGAATGAAGAGTTGATGAGAATGTAGTACTCATGTGATATATATATATATATATATATATATATATATATATATATATATATATATATATATATATATATATATATATATATATATATATATATATATATATATATGACACACAGAGCAGTTAATAACACACAGTAGCTAGTTCTACAAAAAAGTCCTTACAAAATAGGTACATCCTGAACTAAGTAACACGTGAAGACAAAACCATAAGAATATGAAAACACTGTTAAATTTTCCTATCAGAACAATAGTGTAAAAGTGAGTAGATAAAATGCATGAATACAAAACTTAAGTTTAATTTCCCTTATCTAATATATGTTTGTAGTGACAGTTTGTTTTATCTATTGTTCTGTGTGTTTCAGAGTATAAATTAAGGAAGTTTTTTAATTTAATATAATGCAAAGTAATTAGCAATACAAAAAAAGGAAGAAAATACATACCCCAAACATAGCTAACCATCAAGACACAAAACATATTAACATTATAAAGTGAAGAATATTGTCAATGCAATCATAGAAATTGTAGCTAACTTTCTAATATGTTTTTGCACAAAACTACCTTTTGAAGTAATTTCTTTTTTAGTAACCACTGGGACTTTTGTATATTTTTTGTGTTACAAATAGCTAGTGGCAGTTCATTGTATATCTTGCTGCCTTGAAAAGAGTATAAACTTCTGCCATATTCGGTTGTTGTAGTGTGGATAACTAAGTGCTTGTTAGTTGTCAATTTTGGTTCTTATTACATAGTGTAAAATGGAAGTGACCTTTGAACTGTCAAAATCTACACAAAATATTTATCCTTGCTCTTCGCCAACACCGCGCATGTCTTAAAAAAAAAGAAGAAATAGGAATTAGGGTGTGGGGCAGTGAAAGTATAAAATTTCGCCTCCCCCTCTCCCACCCATTTTATTCTTCAAATATATATAATTTTACACAAATCACAAATTAGTATTAAATAGAATGTACAAAACTGGCTAGTATCTCTTCTTCCATTTAATTCCTCAATGTTTCGCCCCCTTTATGTAGGATTTGGTCACCTTCAGCAGTTATTTTAGGATTTGGTCACCTTCAGCAGTTATTTTAGGATTTGGTCACCTTCAGCAGTTATTTTAGGATTTGGTCACCTTCAGCAGTTATTGTCGAGGAGAGGTATTCCCCCCCCCCCCTAAGTAGGCAACTTTTATTTAAGAATGAAATTTTTTAGGAAAACTCTGTAAGAAGTAGCTGTAGTTTGGAAGTGATAAATCACAAAACGTTAATACCTGCAAATTTTTTTTCGTAGCCGATTACTGTGCATTGATGGTTCTCGTTAAGGGGCCTTTACCTGTCCTTAAATGCTTTGCAGCGAGTTACTACTATTCTCTTTTTAACGTAACTGTTTAACGCACATTATATCTGCGTGTCTACGAAAAGAACACACACTTCAAACTATATCGCTATAGTTTTAAAAATTCGGCACGTTTATTAAAACATTAATATTTTCTAGCCCTTCAAAACGACCAAAGATGGCTTTTTCAGACTGCCGCATCTGGAAAATTAACCATCGGATTAGAAAAACATAGGTATAGAAACAAGAGTTAAACTTTGAACTATGCTGCCCATAAATTAAAATAATGTCACTATAGTATCACAGGAAGAAGGATAGTAGTAAAGTTCTGCACGATGAGTGGCTTGCGAGGAGAGGCGATAATGTATTACATACGTCGGTTAGTGTCACTAGTACTGCTCCTGTTTCACACACACTAACGCAGCCTATCCAGGGCGGCTCCTTAAGGACGTTGGACCCGTAAAAATTCAAAATTTTATATTTGTGCCAAATGCTGTTCAACTTTTACACACCAGGTAACATGTAATTTTCCCAAATAAAAAAAATTGTCCCATAGTCACCTATCAAAGTCACAAAATGGGAGTTGCGGTGTAGCCAAAATTATAAAAAATAATTAACTTGCAGAAACAAGATAATTCATGTTGATACTTCATGATGTGAGCTTCAAGACACTTTCGTAAACACAAAGCGATGAATTTTTGTATTTTTTTTAAATTTGTGAAAATGAGCACATTTTTGCGTAACTTTGACTTTTGGCTAGGCCTACTACTGTAATTTTCAAAACTAGTTTTTGTTAATCATGTCATAAAATTCATTGATACACTAACTTTCAGTTCCTGTAATTTTCAGTTCATTAGTTAATCACTTTTTTCGATTTTGGTTACACAACAATGGCTATTTTGTAACTTTGTTGAGTGATTATGCAAAAACTATGGGGTATAATTTTTTATTTTGAGGAAATAACATGTTATCTTATGTGCAAAAGTTAACAGTGTTTGGCACAAATATATAAAAAATAAAATAAAATTAAATTTTACGGGTCCAACGCCCTTAAAAGGTGATGAGAGTAGAATTATGTGAAGGGACAACACAGTCATGCCCGAGAAAGGATTCGAACCCAGGACATATCGAACGCGAGTACGACATGTTACCGTTGAGCCACCCAGCTAGGTTAGACTACACATTATTAGTTTGATTTTCGACGAAGACGTCTTAGCGGCCCCGCTGTCTTGACCTTTCAAATCATCCTGACTTTCTAGAAAACAATATCTCCGCAATTTTGTATACAGACGCACTTCTCGTAAAAGAATTGACGGAATCAGGCAAACAAACAAAACAGACTATAGGTCGGTACGGGGAAATTTCAGGAGTTCTATAACCGGCAGGCTTAATTCCTTTCTGCCATTCAGTATCGAGCCTCTATACTGTTCCTGGAGTTTGGACATGTCGTTTGTAAACACACGGTATTACAACAAAACACACTATCCGAGCCTTACTGAATTATCAATGCTCTACAAACAACTTTGTACAATCATGTACGTCGTTCATACTGCTGTTCACTTAGTCGACTGAAGTCTGCTTGATACTGTTTTAACAACTCACACATTTAAGGGACCGCTATAGATAGGCTGTGTTTGTGCGTGAGAGGCAGGAGCGGTAAGGTTGCCACTAACCTACGTATGTAATGCATTATCGCCTCTCCTCGCAAGCCACTCATCTAGCGTGCAGTGCTTTACTATTATCCTTCTTCCTGCGATACTTTAGTGACCACATAATTTTATTTATGGGCAGCGTAGGTTCAAAGTCTAATGCTTGTTCCTATAGTTGCGTTTTTTTTTCGATTCCGGTTGTTATTTCTCCAGATACGGCAGTCTGATAAAGCTATTTTTGGCCTTTTTGAGGGATCCGAAAATTGTTTCTGATAAACGCATTGCATTTTAAAAACAATAGCGACATAGTTTGAAGCGCGAGTTCTTTTCGTAGATATACAAATATAAAGGAAATTAAATAATTTCATTAAAAAAAAAAAAACCCCCTTGCTCGTTGCAACGGATTTGAAGCGCAGGTAAGGAGACCCGTTAAGGGATATTGATCCCTACCACCTTGTATTTATCTGTTTCTTTTCGATAACTTCTGTTCCAATCGATGTATCAAAATTTTTGTCACGGCAGGGCATAGATACATACTTAATCGATTTTCTGTAATTCTGTATTCATTATTTTGCAACGGGAAACAGCTGAAAAGGAAAAATTGCTTTATTTACGGGAGCGACTACAGAGGCCACAAAATTAACAGAAACAATGTAATATGGATTCCAAAAAGTAAATGAAACTATAAACTATGCCTTGTCAGCGTGAAAAAAGCAAAACACTGTGTCTATTCCCTGATTTATAATAAAAACCGTAAAACCGATGTGACAGGGGTCATCCCCCTTAATGTGTGGATAACCATCTCTAATGATCTCGCTGTCGACGAGACGTTAAACTATAAGTAGCATAATTACAATTATACGAAGCCCCGATGGCGTGGGGCGGTGTTATGCGTGGTGGGGCTGGAAGGTGACCTTGAAGCGAATGTGCTGAGTCGTGCCGGTCCAGTTCGCGATGCGAATGTTTTTTTATTTGTGTGGTCGCCGCCGGCTGCTGTGCGGACCCGCCCTAGTTCCCTGAACCGGACAAGCCCGGATCGTTTGGCGTGTCGCGCCGCCAGCTGCCGACACCACGTGCAGGGACGTCAACCGGGCCTTGCTCTCTTCTGATGACTGAGAGAAGTTGAGGGGAATAGTCGTCGATTTAGTAACATCTTTGGGGAGGGGGAACATTATGTGATTTTTATGGATTGTAAAAAACACCAGCCATCTCAAAAAGTGTGGTTGTTTGCTGTTACAGAACATAAAAAATAACATCCGTACATGTAGGATGCATAAAATGTATTTGAATCATCATAGAACTAAACTCAGTTTCCTTGAGGCGACTGGACATACTTTACCTGCATAATGTTACACACATTTCTGGCAGGGAGGGGGAGGGCCTTCAGCCCGGAAGTCCCTCTCCCCTTAAAAACCACCCCAGGAGGGGAAGACGACGTGAGTTCTGAAAAGTGTGCATGCTCTTCGAAGCTCCTTGTAACTGCAGCTGCAACTACCATCTTTGTAGTCAGGACATGTAACTTCGTGCTTGTAACCACATAGGGGCCATTCTATAAAAGCATGCATTTTAACAATTTTCCTGTTTTCGAAACATCAGTGCCCTTAAGGGGGTGGGAGGGGGGGGGGTTGTTAGGCAATTTTTTTTTTTTTTTTCAGTTTTTGAGCCATAACAATTATTCCAATTGTATTATCAAAATTTACTCTTTGACGAAGCTTAGGATAAATTCTTGGTAAACTACTTGGTATAAATATTAATGTAATCTTTTATTAATTTGTCATGCAGAATCATTGTAAGAGAATTCTTGAAAACTTGCCCTGTTGTTCCTTTGCAATGATTCTGCATGAGAAATTAGTGAACAATTTCATTATTGTATATGTCAAACAGTTTACCATGCATACATCGTATGCACTGTCAAAAAGAAAATTTTGATAATACTGTTTTGATAAATGTGATGGCTATAAAACCTGAAAATACAATAAATTTGTCTTAATACTCCTCCATAAAAACTTAATATTCTCGCGGGATAAAATTGGTGTTTGTATGGTTCTTTTAAGGTTTACTATTCGATATTTGATATATATTATATTATTAGTGAACGTCTATACAGCACTAGACAATAGTATGCTTTGCTTTCGAGTAAAAAAAAAAAAACAGTTTTTGGATAAATAAGGGTTTGAAACCACAAAATCCATAAAAAAATATAACTAAATTTTCGTTATTTTTAATATTTTTAATATTTTAATGGTCTATATAACATAATTAAAAAAAAAAAATGTACTCTCGCTATAATTTGACAATAATTTACACATCCGTGAACATCTACGCGAGAGGTTTTCGGTTAGTAAAATTACTTTAAAAACAAAACGCTATTATTTTGAAATCAGTTATCATAGACGCCTAGATATTATCGTATTAAAATTTTAAAAAGTTTTCCGTTTTTGTATAATTAGGTGTTTCAAACCATTATTTTTTTTCTAAAAATAGTTTTTTAATTTATTACTTGAAAGTAAAGCGCTGTATAAATAGATGTCCACTAATTATATATCTACTCAACGAAAAAGTCTTATTGAATTAAGATGAGTAGTTCAGATTTTATCGACTGTTGAGTATTTCAGTCCTCTGCTTGAGCTCCTTACCTTTCCACTAAATATTTTGTATTGACTTAGAATTCAAAATTCTAAAACGTTGATGTACAATTCGGCAATTTCCTTTAAAATACGGGTTAAGTGTAGTTACTATTTTCAGAGGAGATGGATATAATTTCCTTGACCTCTCTCAAAAACCAAATTACTTCTAAAACCTGTGAAGTACATTGTGACCGTGTTTGTGAAGCGATTTTCGAAACGGGAAGTTGCCAAAGAATCGAGCGGATAATTTTCTAATGATAGAATCCACGTGCTATGAAGCACCGAAGACTCTCGGCAGGCGAGACAGGCAACCTGCAAGGTCGTGCCTGCAACCTGCAACATCCGGAACACGGTGCGTAATTAACGCACCTGTCAGGGGGGCAAAGTCAAGGTCACAGCTGGCGGACTAAGGCTGTCTTCGCGTTCTTCGTACCCGCCATTTTGCCGCAGGCGACGCGTGGGATTTGCAAACACGTAAAGCTGGAACCACAATAGCGCCACAGACACGACTCTATTAAAATATATTTTATTTGGAGTTCGCGTCGCATTTGTTGCTTTATTATTACCAGCATAATTCTATTAGGTCGGATTTACACATTGGCCCAATCTTGGAAGGGAGAAATGCCAATGACCAAGAAACGGCCAGTCGCTATTTATACACTGGGCCAATTGATCAGGGTGTCCACCGACAGGGAAAACCTGGAAAACAGGGAAAAGTCAGGGAATTTCATCTTAACAGGGAAAAGTCAGGGAAATATCAGGGAATTTTCATTTGGATCAGGGAAAAATGATACCAAACAGCGCAGAATAAACATTTTTGTAGTACTGAATAGTTAAATTATTACAAGTTAGCTATCGCAGTAAATTTATTTGTACGCACTTCTGGTTACATTCACTGCAGGGAAACCTGATTTAATTTTTTTTGATATAAAATTGTTTTTCTTATTTTATTCAACATATTCAGTTACTTAGTATGTAGTCTGTGAGTCAAATGCATGTGTCTAATTCTTTTAATGTTGTTCCATTAAAGCTATTTATTTCAAATGTGCTGTGTTGATGTAAAATTATGGAATCAAAGAGACTAATTCAGCCAAGAATTTAGGGTAGCTTGTAACATTATGGGTCTTGAACATCGATGAGGGTGAAGGAAATTGGGAATAACCAGGACTAAGATTAGGATTAACCAGGGTTAAGATAAGAAATATCCTTGAGAAATCTCACCAAAGTGCCAGCACTATTTTCACAAGCAAAATACAGGAGTGACCAGTTACTGTAAAGCGATCACACTAGCCATTTGGCCGATGCAGGCCTTAAAAAGTTCCAGTTTTGCCGATAGTAGGTCAGGGAAAATTAACAGATATTACCTGGAAAACAGGGAAAAGTCAGGGAATTCCAAAACTGAATATCAGTGGACACCCTGTTGATTTTTAACCAGTCATACGGCCAATTTAAATTCCATGAAAATTGAGGATCAACATTATTCGGAAATTTCTGCAACTACATTCATACTCTATGTACATGTGCAGAATAGTGTCCACTGATCCATTTTAACACTTCATATAACAATATTTCCCTCTCAAACTACAAAAAAATGTAAAATCGCAACACCAATGCATGCACCAATGTGTAAACACAGACCAAGTTAACACCAATGCATACGCCAATCCCTTTGACGGTTGGACCAAAAACCGACAATGAATGGCAAAGCTTCCAACACATGGCCAACATTCCAAGATCAACCAAGCACCATTTACACACTTGTCGATTCCTTCCAAGGTCGTGTGTTGGGCCAATATGTAAAGCCGGCTTTATGATACACAAATGGACATATAGAACGTTATTACAGAACTGGACGTTTTTGAAAGTCTACGTCTATGTGAAAGCTGAAAAACGCTCATCTTACATATACACATATATATATTTTTTTGTCGCAGTGAGCAAATATTTTGGCCAATCTGACGTTTTCCTTTGATATTTTGTCTTTCGTCCCAATTAGTTATACGAAATTTCGAGTCGTGCTGTGGTTACAATAGCGTGACGCAATAAGTCAGCCAAAAAGCGTCAAGACTTCAATGATGTCAGCATGACTAAAATCGTATGGCGCGACGCCATTCTCGATAGAAAGTTTATATTTTATTCGCGTCGTGGGTGCGACAAAGCTGACAGATTTTAATTTTGTACCTTAGTACTTCTGAAGCTGCCGGGTTCGCAGTAAATAGTGTTTTATTTTACCAGCGATTTTCGTCCGTAATTATTAGCAAATCATCACCTTTTTGTGCTAACGCGTAATTGTGACAGTATATTCATTTCTGGAATACGGATATGTATTAAGTTACTATAATTAAAGTCATACATAATAAAGTAATAATGTAAAAGTCATTATTGTACAAGATAATATGTAGTGGCAAGGATTTATTTACGTATAATAATTTGCTAGTATTTTCTCGCGAGGTGAAAACAAGTGTTCACAATAACGAAAGATTTTGTCTCGTTTCTGTCGTGCTATTGTGACTTTCGCATCGTTAATAGTTTATTTGCAGTTAATCACACTGACAGCAAGTTTGCTTTTCTTGCATGTTCCATGTCACTTTTATCCGCGTTCCTAAGTTACAGAAATAAATGTAATACATTTATACACGTTGCTAAGTTAGAGAAATAAATGTAATACTTTTGTGCACGTTGCTAAGTTAGAGAAATAAATGTAATACCTTTATGCACGTTGCTAAGTCAGAGAAATAAATGCTATACCTTTATGCAGCGGAAATTGCTTATTACGCCTGTCAAAGTTTCATTTCAGTGAGTTTTTTAAGGGCCTCTGAATATGTATTGTTATTTATATACTTTTAATTGGTGTTACACGCTAACTTTTGAAGTCGTTTTGCATACACCGAATGTTATGGTAACCGCATAGAAAGTTTCATACTGACAAATAGTGCAAGGATATAAATGGCGCGTAAGGAACATCTTTGCAAGGTTTTTAAAAGTGCTCATTTTATCGTGTTCAGCCCACGCGTTATACATTTTCAAATAACTTTAATTAATTTTGAAGGTTCTAACGACACTTAACCGTTTATTAGTTGAAATATTTTTTGACAAAACATCAGACTACACATAGAGTACTAATCTGGTCCTGGGATAAGTTTTTAAAATATTTCCTGCCTCGTATTATGGCTGACATTTCGTCATGTAAATAGCAAATGTCTTTAGAATTGTCATAAGTTTTCTGGAGTTACATAGGATGGAATATATCATTCATGTAAAGAGAAGCGTATAGTATGTTCAACATATGAGCGCACTTTTCTGACAGCTAAAGAAACTGAAATACTTAATTTAGTTTTTGAAGCTATGTTTATCTATTTTCAAAAATGTGCACTTTTTCCTGACATATTTACTGGATCTAAAAGTAAAAGGAAGAGAAACAAAGGGGTGGGGGTTATGTGCCCTGGGTGGCATGCTGGTCCGACTCTGTTTTTTTAGGTGAGGGGAAAGATATATTAGCCTTGATAAAGCAAATTCAATTTATAAGACGGATTCAGCTTTAGATTTTTTGTTTGTGGGGGGTGGGAGGCATTCGTTAATTAAAGTAGCTGTGTCCATATCTAAGAGTCAATGAGGGGGTCCGAGGGAGAACGTCCGGAAAAAATTAGATTTTAATGTGCAAAATGGTGCTATTAAGGCGTTTCCTAAACGAAAAATTCAATGTACCGCTTAAAAATTTTTTAATATTTTGAGGATAAATTATACATTAAAGGTCAAAAGGGGTGGTGGGATGGACGGGTCCCCTGGATCCGCCCTTGAAGTTATATGGTCTATTTTCTTGTAATGTGTACTTAACATTCTCGCGTATTTTAACGACTGTAAATTAACCGAATAGATGAAATTAATTCCATAATTTAATTTTAAAGTACGTGGTTTTGCATAGGCGTAAATGCCAGTGTTTATTAATATTACATACTGTTTAAGCCCGATATTTTACCTGTCTTATTACAGTAAAATTTGGAAAAACGAAATTGGGGTTGGGGCTGGACGGAAGACGGCTTACAGAATTGTCAGTATCCAGTACTACGTGGAAGAGACTGTACAATGTAGGGCCTTGCCTGAGGGGCGGTAGCGACTGCTGTGGAAATGCTTTGTTATGACTTTGTCTTCGGAATGCGGACTGGAGATGTAATAACACTATTCCTGCGTGCTGTGGACCAAGTTCTCTTCTTATCTTTCTTTTTCTTTTCGGCCGCAACATAATGGGTTAGCTGACCTTCGCGGGGCCACCTGTCGCAAGCAGGAACCAGTTTGTGTGTCTACTCGGGAAGGGATATCGAGTGTTGAGTAGACGACCTTCTGCTGGCTGATTGGAACTGAGATTTATCATTTCTGACATCTCTTCATTCAGTTCTTTTTAAATAACGTGTGTTCACTTTTCAATTATTCATTGATAACTACTTTCTCCTACAATTGCTTCTTTTTTTTACAGTTTTGAAAACTGTCATGTGTACCAATTTTCGCAGGAAATTACTTTTAATTTTGATACATTGCACAGTTTGAAAGCCAGCTATGTGTGTTTGTGCAAAAATCACTTGTAGCAGAGAAAAGCACTGCTTATTTCACGGAAACAGCTATAATAATAAATGACAACACAACTGTCAAAAAGTGGAATTTTTTGATGAGACAGACTGTAATTTTTAGTTGTGAGTATTGCAATAGAGTAAATAGTTATTCTTATCGCTACTTCTTACTTTCCTATAACAGCAGTGGAATATATAAGAATAGTTCATGTTGGCCCGTGCTTCGAGCAGCAGCCAATGACAAGTGTGTTAGCAGTGCAGCCAATATGCATTACCCAGGGACGAGAGGTGTTTGCATTGCTGCTAACTTCTCGCTTTGAACTGTTCCAACAGTTCGTTCCGTGTTCTGTAACATGTACATGAGCGTGTATACTCAGGGCTATTTGTTCAGGGTTATTTGGAGATCGCTGAATGATAATTACAAGGTTGTAAGTGCCAGAATTGACAAAAGTGAAATATTAGTACCACAAAGTTCTGTGCGACTAAATGAACATTCTGATTGCTTTATTTATTCCTGATTGATACATACAGAATTAGCCAGACAGGATGTCCAGACCGACAGATAGAACTCGCAAAAACTAGTACTTTTTTGTTGTTGTAAATTAGGTGCTTACGACCTTGTAATTCCTATCCCAGCGAGATGTCTGATAGGCTGGACGGATTAGTAGTATTCTGAATGGAGAATGGAAATATTTCGTAGAGTTTTTAATTTTGTTTTACACTGTTGACTCGGCGAGTTAAATTGGTATTTTTTATGTCTCTGGTTAAACAATATTTAATAGAGTTGTCTTATGTATTGAAAAAAAAGTTGACATGAATGGCATTAGCGATGATTGTCTTGTTTTATGAAGTTCGAAAAGTATGATTGCCATATTAACTGCACACTGCATGCGTGTCTTCATTACGTCCTGTATAATCTGCTGGAAGATGTGGAAACTGTGAATGTCACATCCGTTCCTACTAACTTAGAGGAGGCGTAAAAAGTTGAAAAAAAAAAAAAAAAAAAAAAAAACTTATTAGTCACTGCAAAATATTTTGTTAACATGGACCTTACCAAATTTTTTTTAGTGGTTACAAAATTTTTTTGTAGTCGCTGCAAAATTTTATTGGGGACAGCAAAAATTTTTTGTAGTCACTACAAAAAAATTTGGTAAGGTCCATTTTAACAAAATATTTTGCAGTGACTAATAAGTATTTTTTCAGTGTACTTGTAACATTGTAGATGTATGTAGTAACTAATGTTGTTAGTGAGTGGTTTTCGTAATCCCCATTGTTTGTTTTTTTTTGTAACTTGAAAATTTGTTTAGATATAAATATTAAGCGGGTATGGAAAGGTACAATGTCGAGCGGACGACTGAAATACTCAATCGTCAATAAAACCTGAACTACTCATCAAAATTCGATGATATTTTTTTGCCGAGTAGATATTTCACCAGTGGGCGTTTATTTATGTAGCTATATTCGGTAGTGTGCTTTACTTTGGAGTAAAAAGCTTTTTTTAATATAAGGCCTTGAAACCACAAAATCTCCAAAAATGGAAAATTGTAATTTTTATAACTTGTATTATGATATCTAGGCCTCTATATTAATCGAACTGAAAAATACTCGTGTAATAGTAAAATTATTTTTAAATGAAAACGCGAGTATTTTTGAAATTAGGTTGTCATAGAGGCCTAGATACTATCATATTACAGATTATAAATTACAGTTTTCGATTTTTTTTTATATTTTGGGTTTTCATGCCCTTATTTTTCTAAAAACGGTTTTTATTTTTTACTCGAAAGTAAAGCTTGCTACGGAATAGTGATATGTAAATATAAACGTCCGCTAGTAAAATATCTACTCGGCAAAAAGTCTAATCGAATTTTGATGAGTTCAGATTTTATTGACTATTGAGTATTCCAGTCGTCCGCTCGACGTTTTACATTTCCATATTGGTCCAGTTTGCACCAGCTCTAATTCCACACATTTTTATGTTGGCCTTAAACAAAATGTTCTCCCGTGCTCATGTTCGTCTATTCTAGACCGAGACCACGTTTACGATTAGATATTTGTTACAGATATTTGACAATACGGTTTCTTCCTGCAGCAATTCATTGTTATGAAATATAGTAAGTCTGTGGAAGCTGGTTTCACATTGTTAACAAAATGGCTTGTCGAACTTCCACATATAGTATCATAATCAGGCGAAGCTATCGATACAGGCAGACTTTTTGTAGTTATCAGTCTGGTGTGTTTTTTGCGAGATTTTTTTTCCTCGAAAGAAACTTTAATTTGCTATGTTGTAATTTTGTACAGTTTTGTCTTCTCAAAAATAAATGGAAATAAATACTGTACGACCTTTGTTGGTTAGCGTTTAGCGCCTGTGTGCATACGTCACAGTTGATGTTGGGTTAGTTTTCGCCAGTCCTGTCGCTTCTGACCGACTAGTGTGACGCAAGATCCTGTAAACAATCTACGTCGCGGGACGTTGCGAACACAAAACAAACTGCGGGCGAGCTCCCGGTAAGATACGTCATCGCCAGTGGACTTGTTTTGCCTCTGTAGTTTTCCGCGAACGTGCCGTAGTGTCCTACCACAACACCTCATACGTCACCTCTTTTAGTTGGCGCCGCGCCACTGCCGGCCGGCCGTTACGTTTGCCGTGCTGCGTCTGAAATAACATTAAGGGCCTCGCCTACCACGCGCTTAAAAGGCGTTGGCAGCGTGTTGGTCAATACATTTTTTTAAAAGAAACTATTCCACATTTGCCCAATGTGTGTGTACAAAAGAAAATACACTCCAAACAATGACTGAAGAGTAGTTTCAAAGCATCACGTCGGTTTGGAAAATGATTTCGGAGCTACTCAAAATGGCTAAGAACAGCTGTTTAAACTTATATCTGAAAAACTACTCACGGGATTCGCGTGAAAATACTCCAGGAGCATGTAAAGAACTTATTGGAGTGGGGGGCGTGCCTTCTTCCGTTTCTTTGTATGCTTCTGCCAAGGCATTGTGCTGTGGGAGGGCACGTAAAAGTGATCACGTACATAAAAACACATCCCAGACGAAAAAGAAATGGTAGGTATATTCAAAACATGCTTGGCAACGAATACGATTTTGAAGCGATCATAATTGTATTTTGTTAAAATGCGATACTAGATACAAACAATATTTCCCTAGATGTATGCGTTTCTCTTTGCTGCAGGGTTGCGCCTAATGAAATATCGTAACCGCTTGAAGTCTAGTAGGGAAAGCAGTGACGGCAAGCCCATGCATCTGTTGGCCGTGCGCGTAAGGGAGGTAAGGTGTTTGATACGCGTGTCAATGTCGCCTCTATCGGTTGCTTCAAGCCCTTCATGTGTGGGGAAGAGTGCCGGGTCAGAGTTGGTTTTAACAACCAAGATGAATAGACATAACCGCAGCGTAGTTGTTTTTTGTGTTCTAGTTTATTTTGATAGTTTTTTTTTAAATTTGCTCTAAATCACTAGTCGTTACTCCATATAATTCTACATTAACAATAGTTACCTTACTGCTTGTATGGTTGGCAGCGAAATTGCGTAGTATAGTTCCACATGTTTTCCTATTTAAATACAATACTGTCACAAAATCAACCAAAATTGACAAAAATTGTATTTGATCTAATTAATAATAAAAAAAACATAAAAAATCCTACTGACTACACAATATATCTTAGCCTACACGCGCAAACATCAAGTGACGTGTCTTAAGAGAGGTTAGACATATCCCATCGTTAGCCGTTACGCGCGGAAAGATATGAAATGGCTGAAAATAGGGCATTAATGAGTGCTCACTTTATCCCGAACCACCTATAACTGACTGAGCCAAGTTCGCAAGATAATTCCAAAGGAACAAAAATGCCACACTGACTCAAACGCTCGTGGTGGACGCACTGTCATTCGTCAAGGATCGTCTTCCCCAAGGACGTGACCGCAGTATGAACCCAGACCTAACATCTGGTGTGTATGCGTGCTTAGCGCGGTCGTTTTTTTTCCTTTGGCCGCATTTGTGGAGGCTATTCTGTTGCGTGATGGTAGTCAAGTAACATGACGCTGGCAGCTGTTGGACTATGAATCTTGTGCGGTAGCTGGCCTGTTTGTTTTGTAGTTCTGCGATCTACGCCACATTTCTAAACACCCTTCCGTGATCATGGTATTAGCAGAATGTGCGAATAAGCATTTTAAGTAAACCCTTAATGTTTTTTTCTTCTTTTGAGTGAAAATGATTTGCAGGCTGTTCACATTAAAGTGAGATCTTTCGCATGAAAATAATAGTGATGTATAATTTTTTTATTTTGGCCTCGGGCGTTAACTTTGAGTACTGGGAAATCTGTACACTGCCTATGTTATTTTAACGACTGTTTTACTGTCAAGCGGCTTGGATACGGGGGAAAAAGGGGGGTTCTGAATAGCTAATTTTTCAGTTATCTTCAAAGAGTATGTATTGCTGTATTCAGGTCACTCGTTCTCGATATACGTTATACGATTGTCAAAGATGCACATTTCTGGACTTGCATCGCTGATTGACACCTTTGATTCTTTTCGGATATTTTACCATGTGTTACGTAGACGGTCTTCTTTGGTATTTTCCCTCAATATCTGTGTATACATTGTACTGCAATTTTTTCTTTTTGCAAAATTGAACATGCCATTCTGCACTATTAAAACAGAATTTGCCTGAAATAATTTTGGCTATTCACAGCAAAACGACTCCAGAGAGCAGGGCACATATACTAACGCTTAGAAATACAGGATGTTGAAAAACTGTCGCGTAATGAGCACACCACGCGAATCCTGGACTAAATTGGAGAATGTTAGTGGCAAAATGATTTACGATGACGATTTACGTGCACAATGTGGTAACAGCACTGCACTGAGAGAAAGAATTGTTTCATTATACTAAATATATTTGTTTGGGTGATGTTTGCTTCAGCTAAACAATATTTTGTTGGTAATACCAAGCTTGGAGTCCTTCAAACAAAATTAATTATTTCCTTCGACCAAATTATTTATTTAAACGCAATTTGTTTGTGCCAGACGTATATTTGGTTACTACAGGACGTCGAATAAATATTTTGTGTAAACAAACAACTAGTTACAACTTGTCAACAAAATAATATTGTTAGTTATAAGTGAAGTGCTTTGTATCAACAAATTTTTTTCGATGGACTAAATGATTTTGTTTGCAAAACTAAATACATTTGGTTGACTTGCGGATGATGGCAGGCTGGCGTGCGTAAGTTATAAGATGGCGAACACTGTATACCTCAACATTTTAAATATAAGTTTGTGCCACAAATTGGACGTCTAAACTGTTAATCAGTATAATTCTAGTATCTTAAAGTTAGCTATAA
>PNEQ01033763.1:0-13983 GCA_003012365.1 Medauroidea extradentata | reverse complement strand
GTAGCTCAGTTGGTTAGGTCATGCGTTGCAGGTGATAAGTGAAGGGATAATGGATCAAATCCCGGCGCGGGCACACTTTTTTTTCAAGCTTTTAAAATTTTAGAAATTTTCCAAGTTTATAAAAAAATCTGTCATTCACTCACTGTCACTCAAAAAAATCCTAAGCGGTCGATAAATGTTATACGTTTACTCGACGTAACATACATAAAATACCTGGACGTGAAGCGCAAGAGGGAGTTTTCTCCGTGCAGTGGTGCCACGTTGTGCACGTAAAATGTCGTATAACATTTTACCACTTACATTTTCGTCTCCAATTTAGCCCTGGATTTGCGCAGTGTGCTTATTATGCAATTTTTTCTGGACTTTATTACGATTTTGCTGGTGAGGGGAGGATTTAGTTGCTGAAGTGTTTCTATAGGACCATAGTTTCGAGCTGCACCTATTCCGTATTTCGTTAGTTAAGATATCCTTTGCCAATGTAAAATGTCCACCTTTGACGCGTGGGAACAGCGGAGCGATAAGAACGAGAGGACCACGCTAGGCGGGAAGCATATCGCCTCTATTCACAGCGCGCCTTACTGACTTGCAAGGTTTCCGTTGTTGTCTTTTTTTCTACTGGGACTTAAACCTGTGACCCTAAAATTTTATTTTTGAGTAGTATGAAGTAAAGACCGATGCATGCCTCTCGCTTTGCGTTTTCCGAATTCAGGTAATATTTTCGGAGTTACAACAGTCTAAAAACCTCCGATTTTAGCCATTTTGAGAGGCCCGAAAATTATTTTTCTAACAAGCGTGCTAAATTTCTGAAAACGTAGAAGAATAGTTTCAAGTGTGTGTTCTTTTCGTGGACAAACATAATATGAATATGTTAAGCTGCTTTGCATAAAAAAGAATACTTCGTCCATTCGCCAGTCGAGGACTCCTTAATACCGAACCGTTGTGTACATCTGCAGACAGTTGCTCTAGTATATGCGATGTCTGACGCCTCGACATCGCGTGCAGCGGAAAATTATGCAACCCTATAAAAAGGTCGTCTTCCAGCCATTGACACTTTGACCCCGCATCTACACGAGAATTGTGGTCGGGAGCGTGACCCCAGTGTCCTTGGGACCACCGACACAACGCCGGGCAGAGATTCCGTGCCGGGAATGCGACTGAGCTGGCTCTTCGTTGACACTAGTACCGGCTGACCATCCGAGCAGTTGTAATAATTAACGCGAATTGTCCCATGGTCGGATAAAACTGCTGCCGTACTGTTATGAAGTCAGTTGAGTTTGGGTTGCCGCGTGAGTTGGTCGATTTGTTAGTAAGTTTACGGTAAAAAAACTTATGTAGGGCGTTTCCACGTATAAGATGAGATCGAAAATAGGTACGTGACTTAACAGGCTACGTATATTCCGAAGGAGTGTATTAACCTTGAATGTGTAGTTTATGTTCTTTGGTTGTGACAATCAGAATGAATGATAGTGAGATTTTGGGCACTGCAATGATTAAAAACAACGAATTAGAAACCGCAGAACTTGTGGGCTGCGATATCAACATCCATGCATAAAATTAAGGGGTTCGAACCATGTAAAATAATTACACCAATTGATTAGTTGTTTACTGTGGATATACAGGGTTGCCTGAAATACTTTTACTAACTTCGGAGGTAGATTCCTTACACCAAAACAAGAAAAAGTCACATAGAATGTCCGGAAACCATTCGTTTTTAAGTATAAATGAAAATTTATTGCAATGTGTTGCAAGGTAATTAGTTATGTTAACAGTAATTGATAATTTTATTGATTGCAGAGGCCCTAATTTCTATCCTTTTAGCATTGGTGAGTGTGTCAAACTCAGAAAGTCACAGTACATGTTCGAAGTTACATCTCTTTGCTTCAACACACAAATGCACACGTCTGATCCAGTTGTCGCACCCTTTCAAGTGCTCACGAAATGGATATGCTACCATGGTTACAACTGCAAAACAACACTAGTCAAATGTTACGAACAAATTATTCACAAATATTATCAAGTTTCCTTGATAACATATCACCACAGAGGATAAAATGAGCTTGACACTTCCACTAATGTTAACATGATAGAAAATAAGGGCATCTGGTACCAATAACATCATTCAGTGACCTTACCAACCTTATTACTTTTCAACACTTCGAACTAAACTTCCATTAATTACTCAATGATTTTCGGACATATTTTTATATTTTGGTGTAAGGAATCAACCCCAGAAGTTTGTAATAGTATTTCAGAAACATACGTATAACCTAGGGCTGATTAAAAACGAAAATGTCGTTAAGCTGAAGGTAGCGTCTGATTAGAAGCTTGGTGCCCGAGGTGTGAAAGTACTAATTCTTCCTGCCCATTCAATTCTTAAACATTTACGCACTTCTCTTAGTTCTCTTAATTAATATCAAGTAAAGCACTAGTCGCTTGTTAAGAGACCTTTCATAAAGAGACGCTTGCAAGCCTACCCCGCAAATATCGCCACGTCTGTAATTCCGACAGCATTATAACTCTTGGAGGCGATTCCTCAAGGACTACGCGAGGCGAACATACAAACGTCGGTAGTGACGGGCTTTCGACGTCCCGAGATATTCCTCTGGCTGCGAACAGTCGATGGCACGTCCTACGTCTGCGTGCTTTGTTCTAAAGTGACGTCGACCGTTGGGCGGTTTTTAGGTGGAGGGAGGGGCAGGCACGCGTATTTCGGTCATGGACGCCAGTTAAGACAAAATACACAGGCGGTTTATCCTCTCCTTTGGTGCGCCAACCACGTGCGACATTTTACGAGCACGCAAGGCGTTGATCACTTTGAAAGTGCCACCCCGCCCCACGGGTGCATCCGCTGCTCCCGGCCTGCAAATAGACCACCCACCAGCTTGCAACTTATATTGACCTCTGCCACGAGCAGTACCGTTAAACTGAGCATACAAGAGAATTGTTAGGGCCACTTGATGAAGAGGCGTTTAAATACGCAGGACTAGCCTCGGGACGGTTATCACACCCCCAACTTCAAAGTAATTAAACATGTGTTTACCTATAGAACGCAATTCTATGGATAATGTGGGTTAGGTCGAAGAATGGTTTTGAGTAAGACACATTGAGCATAATGGTAATAAACTTATGTACACGTGTTTTCCTATCTCTTCACCATTAAAGTTATGTCATCTTACTCAGACATGTATAAAGTGCTTCTACGTAACTAAATTTTCTCGTTCAAGTTCTACCACTTTTCCCAAACACCGCAGAGTTTGCGTATTAGATGTATATGTAGACATACATATTGATGGTGGTATATGCAGCAAGCAAACTCGTTTTTGAAGGTCAAGTGCTCCCTTTAACTTTTTTGTTTATGCTACTTTTTTAGTATACAACCTAATGTAAGAGCTGTTAATATAGCGTGCTAACTTTTACATATCGCCCAGTACACTTACATACGGAAAGAACACACTCTGTAAACTATGATTCTATAATGATGCAGCACTCTTATGAGAAGCAAGATATTTAGTTAGGTATAGGTGGTTCGCGACAAACTGAGCACTTTTTAAGAACAACTTGTCTAGAATACTTTGTATTGTGAACTAATGTCTTTACTTTTGAGTACGGGAAAATAATTGCACTTTATTACTTACGATGCTGTATGTTAAAATGTCGCCGGAAAATACACATTATCTGAAAAGTCACCAGTGTTTAGTAAATGTTCTCATCTTCCAAAACTGTAGTAGATTTGAAGGGGGAGTTCACTGAAAATTTAAATTATTTTGATAACTTATATATTTGTACGATGGTTTGTTTTATAGGCATACATTGTGACTTTTTTTTTGCTGTAATAGCATTTTTTTAGCTCTCATAGTTTCTGTAAACGCCAAATCCAAATTTGAAAAAACGGTTTATGCTAAGGAGAAAACCCAACTTACTTAGAGAAAATAAATAATTTACACTGAACAGTGTTATTTTCTTGGCCAAGACATGTATAAACGTCACATGCTATTGTTTTTGTATAAAAAAAGTCAGACAGAAAGTTGGCAACGTTTTACTTTGGTTGAGTCCGTGACACTGTTCCTCTGTGTGAATAATTTCATTTCGTTAAAGTCAGTTGGTTTTCCATTCCAGCATAGAACCGTCTTCTGGAAATTTAGACTTAAGATATGCCGTTACACAATAACAACGAAATATATATATATATATATATATATATATATATATATATATATATATAAAATTCATTTCACTGAAAAGTTGTCGCAGTGTATGGCTATAAAGGAAACAACGTGCAAATACAATAATTATTATAACAACAATATTTTCGCTGTACTTCCACTTACAGCTACGTTGTGACCAAGGCCTGTACTGAACTACCTCCTTAACTGCTATAGGCTAATTCGCGCAGTGGGAATGAACTCTTCTGGCTCTGTCAGTGCTTTTTGGTCATCTGGGAATGATTTTCTCTTTTCGGCGCTGGCTGTAACTATAGGTCGTTCTGGATAAAGTGAGCACTAACAATTTAACCTTATATTGAAATAATTAGCAGTTAATTCAACATTGTTGCCTTACTACTTGTACTGTTAATGGAGAATTAACAAATAGTCCCACGTGTTTTACTATTTAAATACAACAGTACTTGAATATAGTCAACTTAAATCGGCATATTTGTATTTCATATAATTAATAAACTTTTTCCCAGAAAGGTTAATTTCCGTCGTTAGCCGTTACGCGCGGAAATATATGAATTGTAGGAAAATATAAATTTAGCCTCAGGGCTTTTATTTATTTATCCATCTATTTATTTATTTATATTCCGTTAGATTCGGTTTGAGCTAATTGCTCAAGGATATGAAACAAGTCCGAAATATGTAAGCAAAGACAAACAAAATAAACATTAAGTCCACACAATATCAGAGTACAAAATAATAAGTTACAGTGAAAAATATATGGACAGTACAATATGGCAGATCTACAAATAGCATTGATGAGTAAAAGTCATAAGGATATATACATCACAGGCATTTCAATAACACATCTGATATTATTAGTTCACTTAAAAAAGATTAGTGATACCTGAATGGTGGACAATAACAAATGGTTATAGAGTTATGCTTTATATAAAATACACTACTTCTATACATTTAAACTGTATTTAGCATAGTCCTGGCAGTTAGTATGGCAGAAATAATCTACCGAGTAGAATGTGTGTGTAAGTAGGAAAGAAAAGATTTGAATTGTGTTTCCATATTTGTTTTACTTAATTCTTAAGGCCTTGTTACGGAGTTTCGCAGTGATTTAGAAAATATTTTTTTTTTATTGCTACCTAATGCTCATCAAAATTTTGCTGTACAGTTTTGACACTTATATGTTATAATTTGTAGCTGAATTTTTTTGTAGAATTATACTGAACAGTTTTTTAGATTTCATTACCCAAATTACCACGTTTTTCGTCGTGAAAATAAGCAAAAATGAAGGAAATTATTATTTTCTTTTTGCTGGCGAATGGTACATTATTTTAAAAAAACGCGTCCACAGTCTTGTGCATCGTGTGATTGCACATTGACTCAAATTTTTTCAAAATTTTTGGTTAAAAAATATTTGAGGTATTGGCACCAGTCTGAAAAAAAACTCAGGAACAAGCCCTTAAGCTCAGTTACTTATTTGTTGAACAATTTAATCCCAGTTTTTTTGAGTACTCAGTATATCAGGAACAGCCTATACCTACCACCTTATGGAGTCAGGAATATAGTCAGCTGCGTGTGCTGCAGTCTTGTCCCTCTCGCGCGCTGCTGCGTCGTCGAGCCGAGTTGAGCTCTGCGAGCCGTTACTTGAACTTGGCCTCCGCGGCGGACCGTTGCGCAGCCCAGTCGCGGTGTTCTGTTGCGTTCTCATGGTGTGCATGTTGCTTTCGATCAGTTCTCACACCTCTCCCCGTGTGTCTGTGTGTACGTTCGATATAAGCTCAGGGGAGATACTCACAGACGCGCCTAGACACTTCAGGAGGTGGCCAGGCTAAATTTTAAGTTACTTTGACCACTCAAAATTTTGGTTTTTATATGGTTTAGTGACGAAAGTTTCAAACATTAGCTATAAGGATAAAATGAATTATTTAAAATACTCGGCTCAGATTATCTGCTTATTTCCCAGAAAAAGCCAAAAACTAATACAGGATGTTACAGAAAGATATGGCTAAACTTTCAGGAAACATTCCACACACACACAAAGAAAAAAAAAATGCGTGATATGGAAATATGTCCGGAAACGCGTAATGTCCATGGTAGAGCCCCTTCCATTACCTCTCGTTACATGCCATCGTAAAAAACATTTCGTACAGACACTGTTCCAATTGCCCAATGGAATGTTTCGTTAGAATGTACGTTACTTCCTAGGATCACCGCCAGGTGGGCGACGTGACGGAAGGTAATCGTGACTGCACTGCGTCTCTTCAACTCACATGAAATGATGGACTGGGAGCACACAGAAACAGACAGTACCAGCATTACATAACACACGGTCTTAAATGAAATGTTCAAAATTACTTCCGTGAGCGAGGATACATGTATGATGGAATCCCTGATGCGCTGATGTATCCCTGGAGTATGGCGTATTAACGAGATGCAATGAATTGAGCTCTACCATGGTAACTAAGCGTTTCCGGACATATGTCCATAACACATATTTTCTTTCTTTGTGTGTGTGGAATGTTTCCTGAAAGTGTGGCCGTACCTTTTTGTAACCCCCTGTATGTTGAATGCATAGTAACCCCGAAAATGGTAAAAGTATGTCCGGTTTACGGCAGTGAAACTTTATACTGTATACATTCAATTGATAGAAATTGCATTAAGTATTAATAATAGACCCCGTGTTTATTTACATGGTAATTAATTCCCATGTTAAAACCTGTTTAGTACGTGTAAATAATTATAATTGCGCTTAAATGTACGTTTCATAATTATATGGAAAATGAATAAGATAGTATGACATGACCAATACTAATAGTCGTCCCTATACATTTTCATAAGAGGGAGTCGGGCTTTTATTTGTTTATATCAAACAGAAGTGGTTTTTGTGAATTTACACGGTAGGTACCAGATTCCTCACTAGCCGGTATAAGGTCCGCCATTCCAGCCGATACTTAAGCAATTAAAGGTATTTGTCGCATGTCTTGGCGGTTTTCATACCAAGTTTTGCAGTTAACACCTGTCGTAATTCCGAGGTTTCGTGTTCGGCTTTCGTGCCTGACCGATCATATTGCAGCTTCAGAGCGTGGAGCCCGAAGTAGAACAATGAAGCGAAATGTGTTATCACCAACGCCATCGTTATGTATACGTGTATCGTTGTTTAGGCGCCTCAAGTATCCATTCTTAATTGCGGTCTTTTCTCAGATCCACGTCTTCAATAGTTCTGATCCATTGAATGAACGGCCGCGGTAGCCGCACTCGCCTCCTACCAAGGCGATCTGGGTTCGATTCCCGGCGGGGTCGGTCCCCGGATTTTCGCATGTGGGTATCGGGCCGGACGATGCCGCTGGTTGGAGGGTTTTCTCAGGGATCTTCGTTTCCCTCGACCCTTCAGTCCGGCGTTGCTACGTACATCGTGTCCCCCCTCGCCAGCGGTAAAGACCTTATGTTCAGTGCTGACATAAATCGCTTCACTTCATTGGCTGACCTGGACGTCTCTGGGCAGGCTGAGATCAAGAGTAGGAAGATTCACTCAACCAGGCAAGATGGAGCTACGCTAAAGAAGAGTATGTGAAGTGTTGATTGTCGAGTTGGTCAAACTGTCACACATGCTCAATGACCTTCATCGGGCCTAGGAAAGTTCAATGAAATTGGCAAAGTTTTGGTCAAAAATTACATAATGTTTATAACAGTGTAAATATGTATGTTTGTGACTCGAGAAGGTATGATGATAATAATAATAATAATAATAATAATAATAATAATATAAAATTTAAGTACATGTTGAACTGTAACTGTATGTTTGCTAGTTCCCTCTAGTTCCCCCTCGTTTCCCCTACATCCCATAAAGTTAGTATTCCGTCCCCTCTGTCATTCGTAGTCGTCAGTGCAATTTACCTCTGGGTGGTTGAAGTTTCGAGAAATGTGTTTCGATGCATCAAAACTCGTTATTTGTGTGTACGTTGCGCGTATCGGAGATGCGCTATGATAGCGGCGCTTCGGTGATAATTTAAACGGTTCTACGGCGATAATTTACTGTTAGCTCTGACGCTTACGTTCGAAGTCCACGCAGCGGTATGCCACAGATATGGGGCAAATAACTAGAACGCGTTAATTAGGAAGGTCACAGGGGCTCCCTGTCCAAGGATGGTGTTGGAGTGTGTTATCAACCAGGCAATGGAGAGTTTTGTTGTCAACGAAAGTTGGTGGGGATGTAATGTACGACCGCAAATATGTCTCTACTTGTATTGTTTGTATTCATCCACGAGATCATTCAATGTATGATATAAGACATGTCACACGGACTTAACACTGATTAAAACATTTTAGAACATTTTTTAACAGTGCAAGTACACACAATTTAAAATAAATTGAAATTAGCCTGTACAGTTAAATTACACGTTAAAAAAATTAAATCAAGTTTCTAAACAATTTAATATTCATAAAATTATTTTCATTTTAGTTTTGATGCCGGAAGCTGTTTTCTCTCGCACCTTAGTATCCTTAGGCCGTTCACGATAACGTGAGCACTGCATAAAGTTTTCTTTCAGCCGTTTTGCCTCCATCTTTGGTATTTTTCATACGAAAACTTCCATGTAACTAAAAATCAGTGTTAATGTTTCAACACACTCAAAAGTTAACATCTACTGGTCCAATAAAACATATTTTAAATTATTTACAAGTTCTGTTAAGTGCTTAGTTTATAGTGAACGGCATATACCGTGATTCTTAACATTGTGGTAACAGCAGAGTTAAAAATACTGTTTATTTTCCCGTAGGATCTACTTTTAAGTGTGTCCTCACGTGATTTTTTTGTACCAACTATAGGCAAGCAATATGGGTGGCACTAGTACGCGTGTAAAAATCACCTTTATGGACGGATCAATTAATTGGTGCGCAGTATTTTCGTACTAGTATATTTTATGGTTGTTCAAGGTCATGATCTTTCATTTATTTCGAACTGTAGCTAGTAACTCGAATATTTTTTAACCAAATGCTTTGAAAAAATTTGAGACTGTGTACAGTCATACGACACACATTTTTGCCAGAGCGTTTTTTTAATGTACCGTTTGCTAGCAAAACATTATTTTGCTTAATTTTGGCCTATTTTGACAGCAAAATTTGTGCTATTTCAGGGGTAAGTTCTAAAATTCCATTTGGTGTATTATACGAGAAAAATTAATATACGAGCGGTGATATATGTGTGTCGAAAACTGCCAGAATGAATTTTCGAAATGTGTATTAATTTCCGTCAAAAAAATATTTTCGAAACCACTGCAAAACTAAAGAGCGAGGCCTTAAGTGGTGACCCTTTAACTCTGTATGTAGAAAGTACCGTGCTAAGTCAATAGAATGCTTCTCTGTTTCTGTTTTGGTGTTTTAATAGTCAGAGAGGCCTGTCAGCCGTTTAATTCAAAATGGGTGGCCGAAGCCACTGTTTTATTTTAATTTGTGCACTAAGTGGTATCCGTGCCAAGTTTGATTCACGTCCATTGATTGGTGTATAATTGTTTGGAGAACATTCTTAACGTATAAACTTTAACGTATCATTTTTAGGTACAATACCACCTTCGATAACAAAAAATACTTAAAATCGAAATAAATTTTGTCTTTTCTTGCACATTTAAATGTTATGCATTACAAACTATAATAAAGCTTCAAAGTATTTTATGAATGCATACAACATTCACGTACTGTTATGTCACGACTAGGGCCAGAACAATTTCACAGCTTCAATTACCTACATGCTAGAATCCATTGTCCTATGCATACTCAAGCCCTGTATATTCGTTGATTGTCCGCTTTTACACTGAGTAGTTGCTAGTGGACAAATGGTCGGGGCTTGAGTATGCATGGGATAGTTTATTCTAACATGCCGGCCATTGCATCGGCGACATTTTCCGGCCACTAGGTGACGTTCGCCCAGTGTTGACAGTTTTGACGAGTAAATATGTTAATAATTTTTGTATTCGTGTGTTAGTATATGAAATCATGTCCTTTACGAAATTCATTTTATCCGAAATTGACCGTCGCTCCAGTTTCGTTTCCGGCGAACGTAGGTTCTGCTGTGTGTTACGTTAACCTTATTCGATCTGCGGTGAGTTGAGTGAGTGTATGCAGTGTATGAGCGGTTACAGGGGAGGAAAGTTTCCTCCCCCCCCCCCCCACCGGATACACGTCGTAAGTCAGGACAAACGAGGCGCGGAGCTGCCCGCCCGTATCAAAACACACAAGTCGGCGGTCGTGTGGCGGGTGTTTTGAGCGCGCACCAGTTTATATCGCGAGGCCGTGTTCTTGGCTCGCAGAGGGGCGAGGGGCTGCATGTCGATTGAAAGGTCACTCGTTTGTTTTTCCAGAGAACCTGGCCGGCTCCATCGAGGGCGTAGCAAGGATTTTGTTTGATTGGTATTGTTGCAGGTATATTTCAGAACCTTAGTACTGTAGAAGGAAGACCTCGCCTCCCACCGAGGTGATCCGGGTTCGATTCCGGATTTTTCGCATGTGAGAAACGTGGCAGACGTTGCCGTTGGCCGGTGGGGTTTGTCGGGAAACTCCCGTTCCCCTCGCCTTAATTATTATGCCGTCAGTGCTTCACGCATCACCTCACCCATTCTTCGGGTCGGACGGACGTAGTGGCCAGAGCAACCGTCTCCCAAGGCGATCCGGGTTCGATTCCCAGCGTGGTTGGTCGCCGAACTTTCACGTGTGGGAATCGTGTCGGACGATACCGCTAGTAGACGGGTTTTATCGGGGATCTTCCTTTGTCCGCGCCTCGTTCCGGTGCTGCTTTATATTCACATGTCATCGCTCACCAGCGCTTAAAACCTAGTTGTGTGCCGAAGAAAATCTCTTTAACTACACTTCCATTCCAAAGCAATACATTTGTTAAAATTGTAAATTGGTATAGTGATATTAACTTGACTCTGTAACTATACGTGTTTAAAGTTTTTCCTTTAGCTCGCGAATATTATTTAAAATAATTTTCCCTCTTCTTGTTACTTTGCAACCTTCCATGCTTTGTCCTAGAACGTAGTTTGTTCTTGTGTCCAACACGACCATCACGATTGGCTGAGTCACTATTCTTCACCTTAATTGTAAAACCTGTAACTCCATTTCGCATCCATTCAGAAAGAAAGCAGATTTTTTTAAATTTCGCTCGCAGTGAGAGAAAATACACAATTTTTTGTAGCATCGTTTTAAATGAAAATATTATTTACTTGTAAGAATATTCCTTTGAAAATGCCTTAAGATGGTTTAAGAGGGCTCTAATGTGCAATATTCAAAACTGGACTTACGATGTTTTACAACTAAGGTAACGAATAGCATGTTCGCTCCTTTGGAACTCTCTCGCGTGCTTTGCTCGGTAAACAAGTAGGGGCGGGGCTAAGTGGGACAGACTCCACTTGTATTTTTGTCTCGCCTCCAAATCTTTTGTCCTGCCGTGTATTTTTCCGCCTGCCCTCCTCCCCAACCACCCTGCCCTAAGAATATTCTCCCCATCCCAAGTATTTTGCCCCGGCTTCATATCCTAAGCAATTCAAATTCACGTTAACTTGCATAAGAAACACAATTTGTGCAGAATGTCTTATTCTATTAATTCAAAGCGTGTTCTCCGAAGATTCGTCACCTACAATAATCATTTTCGTCCAAAGCTTTCAAATGATTTATAATTGCACATAGGACTACACATTCACAGAGGGTGAAATATGCCCTTCAAACAGCGTTTTTTTGTACAATCTCGCCTTGATTTTTATGATAAAAATGGTATGATTTCAGATATGTTGAAAAAATGAACTGTCACGGCAAAAGACACGTCAAACAAAATGCTAAACCGATTTTTGATATGTACTCTAGTTTAAGTTTTAAAAAATAAATCGTCGCAAAAACAGGAGGAACAGGGGACATCGCTAAAGTTTCTACGGCTTCAAGGAACACATGACCCAGTGCATACTATTGTAAGATATTAATTCCAAACTAAACAGTTTTTCCTGGACATACGACACTGCGAGCGCACGCTGCCGTATTGCAAGAAAGCCCTCAATAAAGAAACCAGTGTCAGCTCTTTTCAACAAACATAAAACATATAGACAATTCCAGAAAAGAACGTAGCATCCGGAAAGACGACACCAATTTATTCCGTGATGGAATAGACGTATGGAGACGACGACGCAAAAAAAAGTGACACTAAAATTATAACAATATAATGGTTATGAAAAATGGACGCAACAAAGAGAGAACTAAAAGTAGCAGGTTTCCTTCGACGACTGAGTTGGTCGTCTTTCCTGTGTTATTTTTTGTCGTCTTTCTCTGTACTTCTATATTACTTCCCGGAGTTAATTTGCGTTAATTTTATTTTTTCTTTGTATTCGTGCCGTCTTTCAGGATACGGAATTGTCTGTGTTTGTTTGTTGACATCGGAAATACTGACTGCTTTTATTGTCTGGAACCCGGCAGCATTCGCTCGCGTTAGTTTTATGTCGAAAACGTGTAGTATGTAATACCAACTCCTTACAGAAATCGTTTAAAAAGTATAAACATTTTTTTCCAGTTATGGTTTCACGTTTCTGTTAGTCATTTGTGGCAACTTTGTACCGGTCAGGGCAACTTTGTACCACCAACATAGTTTCAATTCAAACGAAGTATTTCTGAATTAAAAAATACAGCCGTGTTCTAGATGAATGAATTTGTTACTCTTTAAAGTTTGCATAGAGATTGAATACCACAATGTTATTATATAAAATAAAATGCCTGGTACAATGTTACCCCAAAATGGGAGAAAGTTACCCCAAATGACTGTACTTTCTTTGATGCGAACTCTTAAAACTTAAACATTTTTTGGCACTTACACACAGCCTTAACATACTGTAATTAATTTTCACTTAGGTTTGTTCATTATCTTTCCTGTTCATCGTCGAGTTTTGCTCGCGTACACCAGGATTCTTTTTTTCATCTGTTTAAATACCTTCGACCAGTTTGGATTAGCTGCCGCCGCCTTCTGTGTTGTTTGGCTTCTTACCGTCGGACGCCCTACAAGTTATGGTTGGGGTCTCACTCTGTGTTTCTCTTCCGTTATTTTCACTGCACATGCCCATGAATTTGCTATATTCGGAGGAGAGACTACGCATGTGTCGTTCGGTCACGCTTTCGAAACACCGGTTAGTTATGTTCGTATTTTCGCTGTAAGCCTCGGCAATTTTTTCATGCCTTGAAGTTATGCATGGTGTTCCTGATGAACTGCAGGCATAAAAGCTGAGAGGTGATTTTTTAAAAATCCAAAATGGGATCCGATAGAAAACATATAAAGGGCTGCTTTGAATAAGGGCTCTTGTCCACTTTTTTTTTTGGAGGAAAAGACTTTTGCATTTTTAAGGGGGATTATTCCCTAAATAAATAATGTTAAAATGAACTTGAAATTATTTATTTTATAGTAGACATAAATGACAAGCATTGAAGAAACATAATTTTTTTTAGAAAAAAATTTTTTATATATGTTTTGACACTTTAAACGAACTTTGCATACTAATTTTGCAGCCATTACAGCAAGAATCAGAATAAAAATTTTTACTAATTACTGCATTCACTTGCTAGATTAAAGTACGAAAAAGTGCGTGTCAGATTCGGCTTTTAAAAATAGTTGTTTGAAACAGTTTACTGATGCATTTTACATGCTAATGTAAATGCATTTTTTCATAATTTTTTGTTATGTAATTTCAGTAGCAAATTTAGACACTTTAACCAACGATTTGAAACAAAAATACTACACCGTATCATACTGTTGCATTTAAATGAATTTTATAAGCAATAATATTGCAGT
>PNEQ01033762.1:0-35248 GCA_003012365.1 Medauroidea extradentata | reverse complement strand
GGGGGGAAGAGAGAGAGGGGGGAAGAGAGAGAGCGTTACTTGAGGCGCTGTAGTTTTTTGTGTTGTGTATAGTTTTGTGGCTTAGTTTGTAATTAAATAATGAAATTAGTAACGTATATAATGGATAGCGTCTCAATCTTTTACATTTATGTATATATATATATATATATATATATATATATATATATATATATATATATATATAGTATTAAGAAAAATAAATTTAATACTTCTCTATCTACGTACGCCTATATTATGACGAATTGCCGATAGAGGGGTTATTCCGAACCTAGATCATGCCTGTAATTTTTTTAAATTTAAATTTAAAAAAAAAGTTTGTTTTTATTTATTTTTTTTTTACTTGTAATTTTATGTGTAGCATTGCGTGCTGCAGGCGTTTTATCCATAGCCACGTATCATTACGAACACACACATTGTACATATTTTTACAATGCCCTCTGATGTAGAATTAAAGAAATACCTTGATGATGTGTGTCGAAGCAGATACTGTACGCGTAGTGATCTTGTCAGTCTAATTTATATTATCTGACTATTATTCTGTAGTGGGATAAATATATTTTATTTTAAGGTTTGCCTTAATACAACATAATTTCCATTAATTTTGGTTGACTTAATAGTTATTTTCGAAACCTTGTGTATTTTTACGGACAGAAGTAAAACGTAATAGCTTTATATAATAGTTTTCACATATGTTGAATGATATATACGTATTCCCGAGCACAACTGCTGCAACTCACAATTATGTTTCATAAGTGACTTATGTAGTGTATGACGGAATGCGCCGAATGTTTTCAGCCCTGCTAGTATCAACCTGGCAGGTGGCCCCGGACAACAGGATATCAGTTTCTCTTCTCGTTCCCGTCCTGATAACAGCACTAGGGAGGCCAACTTAACTGCCTACTATAATACTAGGTATGAATTCTGATTCGGAAAACTGTGACAAATCAACGTCGGAAGATGGTTTACTGTTTTTAGTACGTAATTTGAAACAACACCGTGAGTCCTGGAAATCACAGTTACCAGATGCAGAAAGAAGGAAGGCTGTAGCAGTACAGGCACTTGCAAAGAAGTACAGCGGCAACTTCGGCAATGTGGTGACAAGTAAAGTGTTGCTGAAAAATGTCAACAACATGAGTACTGTACGAACTTCTGGACGGAGATACCAACCCAACAATGACACGGACAACAGGTTAGCATATCACTTATAATTGATGAACAAGAACATTGATTGGTGGTATTCAAATTACATTCACGAGTATACGGTGCCTTGTAATCTTGTACTGAATTGTTTGGTCGTACATATATAACACATGGGAAGAAAAACAAATATGAATGCCCTTCCTAAAGTTTTTTTTATTTGTAGTAAAAATATATAAAACTCGCGTTTTTTTTTTTTTTTATTATCTGCCACCAGTTGAATGCAGGTTCAAAACGCATGGTGACGTTTAGTTAGCGAAAGGGTTCTGGGATCGCATTCTAGTTACATGTTTAAATTATTTCTATCCTACTTGTTTAAGTGATTTGTATTTAATTACGGCACCAAATGTACAGATATTACGAATAAACATTGAAATAGCCTGCATGAAAAAGATCTCGATAAAACCTTTGTCTTGTTTGTTTAGAGATAATGCTATATCGCGGGAAACGTTTACGATGTGTTTGAACTACGTACGTCTGTAATTATCTATTAACAATTGGAATACACATGAAGCTATTATAAATCACAATTTTAATCACTACAATGTAGAAGAAGCAGAACGTTTTTATGCGATTTCCCATCATCTCTAATAAAGCATTGCATCCCTAAAATTATTCAAAATTCATTAGGAAAATCATACGTACAGTCTACATTCCAACATGTTTGTTTTTTGTTTATAATAACGCTACATTACATACGTACACCGTATGAGTAATAATTACTGTGTCGTATGTTTCTGATAAACACCAATAAAACAATAATAACCATGTGGGTTTGCATGTTGCAGGTGCAATGCAGCTGGGTGTTAATCATGACGGTGCCAATGCAACTACTGGACAAGCTTAATAGGTGACTCCTATCACCCAACCTAAACATTCGTTCGTAACCAGTAAGAAGAACACTCTCAATGAAATGGAGACAGAGGAAACAAGAGTGTTGTCTACAGTGGAATTGCAAAGACAAGTGCTGATGGAGCAGTTGCATCCTGCACGAGCTCAAATTAATGCCGCAAGAGCTGCACAAGCATTCTATACAACACAACTACAACAAGAAATTCAACTACGCATTTATACAATTCCGAGCATTCCCACAAACAAAGCCAGCATCTGTTGCTACAGCAAGCGTACGAGACATTTCGTTTCATGCTATGTAGTGAAATCTAATAATGTCTCTGTCATTTTTATTGTTTGTTTTCTTATAATTTATGTTTCCAAATGTTCCAACAATTATATTGTTTAGTTAACTGTAAAATAAATACTGTATTTACATTAGCTCAATTAACTCGAGTCAATTTTCCTCTACCAGTTACATCTCCTTCTAGTACATCATCATCGAAGATTTCCTCTTCTTCCTATTCTCCAGGAAAATCGTCATACTCAAATTGTTTGACAACGTTGTGTAGAATAATGCAGCAGACGATTATAGTTATAACTAGATTTAATAACTCTGATTACGTACTGCAATATAGGGAACCGCCTCTTAGCTGACCTATATAACGTTCAACAATGACACTATAACTTTTGTTTACTTCCGTCGGGATTTCTATTGGATGTCATTAACCAAGGTTAAATTTAATATTCTGGTTTTCCCAAGAATGACACATTTATTTAAATTGCTGAGACGTTCACGAAACTGCGAATTTTTCAATAATCTGGAGTCATGAACAACTAGCATCACTTGTAAAAACTTCTCGTGCATCGCATGTAACCTGTGCGTTTATACCTGCAAATGATTTCCTGTATATGTACTCATCGGCGTGTGGTGGACAAGGTTTTGGATTTGCACATGGGTACAATCCACAGCTCCCATGCTTGTTGGAAATTTGAAATGATTTTACCACAGCTCCTTAGTATGAGTAACTTGATGTGGGGAAGACATAAACGTTATCCAGCCATACGCTTTATTAATTATTTCCTCAGAAACATACATTACGGTTTACTTCAAGTAGTCTGATTAACATGCATTTCTTCTGCTATACCCGATTGGAATCCAGGATCTGCCATGTAGCGGAGAAATCTCTCCATTCGTTGTAATAAAGTAAGTGCCCATCCCCTTTTTTTTTCCAAAGTTTCTCCAATGAAGTGATCACTTAGCCACACAACATTTGGTTAATTAAAACGGTATGATTGTTAATAATCCCTACTGTCCGGTCTTACACGTACTTTATTATTTATTTCACGCCGTAGATTCACAACTTGTGTCATCTTTACGCATGAGTCTGCTACTGACCAACTTCACAATAACATAAATATTTCTTTCAAAAATCAAGTATTTGCTCATCTTTATTCATGACAAAAGGAATGATTTGCTCATACGTAAAAAGCAACTGCTGAGGACCTAATTGTGATCATGAGCACATGCTTCCTTTTAATCATAGAATCGTGAGGATTTGCCTCCTAAAAGGTAAGTAAAAGGCAATGCTTACTTTTATTCATACAGCCCATATATTAAATAACAGGCAACATAAAGTGAACACAAAACACTAACGCCACACACACATTACAGATAGTCTAGAAGCAATCCTTACAAAACTTAGCAGCGCGGAACATGTATAGCATAGTCTGGTACACACATGCATATTATGATGGGTCGTGGTAAACATGCGTGTGTGGAACGACATGGAAGAGATATTGCTACTCACTCCTTACATAAGAAGTGAAAGTTTGCCAGCGCTGAAGTGCAGTGTATCGCAGACTCACGGCGTCGGCCGGTTGCAACCTTCAAGTAGCTTCACACGTATCCACTGTTCTTGACTTGAAACAATTACTATATTATTTCTCAATAGTTGTTAGGTCAGTGTAAGACACGCTAACCTCCTTTAATTTTTAAGGAATTTCTATTACGGCTAAAACATTTTATATCTACAATTATTAAATCTATGTGAGATTCAGTGACTTGTTTTCGTTTCCAGTAAGGAAAAACAACAAAACAACGGAAGAAAATATCGTAATTAAACGGCATAAAAGTATTAACACAAACTAGAAATCGATAATGTTTACATTTATATGAACAAGGAAAAAATAACTAAATTAAATTAAAACACAACAAACTAACACAGAAACGAAAAACAACGTAAACTGCATGCTTTCATTCTAGAAGCTGACATGAACTGATCGTTTATGAACATCTGAAAAATTATATGTACTATACTCTATACTGAAAGTAACTCGGAACTTAATTGAAAGTTATTAATTTTTCGACTGATGTTTTCAGTTTTCCACTATAATTCTTGGTGGGGAAAATATCGGAACACTTTTTTTTATTTCGATTAAGTTGAGTTCAGGTCTATCCTCGCAAACACTTTCATACCATCTATGATACTGTTTAGTGCCTTTATTTGAACTAATTTTTGCAGTGAGCTTTTATGACTATCTGAAACCGCTTCTTAGACATACGTCATTGTTAACTAATTCATGCTGAGACGTTTGAAAACCTACAAGATAACCAAATAACTGGACAACAGAAAATATAAAACAAGTATCAGTTACTGTCAACAAATATTTAACATGCGTGCAATTTCGAAAATGAAATAAGTATATCCCGAAAAACCTACAGACAAGGAACAAAAAAAAAAAAAAAAGCACACGAATATAACTAGTATTGTTTTACACACCTCAGAACGAGTATCACGTTGTGTATGGCGGTTTTCCAAGCATGTAATGAGTGAGATATGTTGGTCAGCGCTTAACAGCGAGGTCTTTAGTGTTGGTGAGGGATGACATGAGGTGAGTATGGAGCAGCGCCGGAATGAATGGGCGGGGGAAACGGGAGATCCCCGAGAAATCCCGCCGACCAACGGCATCGTCCGGCACGATTCCCACATGCTGAGGACCGACCCCGCCGGGAATCGAACCCGGATCGCCGTGGTGGGCAAGCATTTCATCTAACACAATCTAGCAATATAACGTTATATATACATATGAATATAATTCGATTTGGTCTCGCTTATTGTGTTCTCTGTGAGTGTAGCACATATTCCAATTTCCCTTCATTGGCCAATGTGCTTAATGCCATGCAATTTCGCGTACCAGTTTTGCAAACAATTATACGATGTAGCGTCTATTAGGTACTATTCGCCAGAGTCTAACCGAGTGATTGGTCAGGATATTTCCTCTTATTGACAGACACCATGCTACAGTACAAGAGCTCGGAATTTTATCTACTGCTTAAAAACCACAAATGTTACATGTCACGAGTTAAAAACAATCACGATTTATTTCTCTCTTTCTATCTTTTCTTTATACAGGATCAAAAAGACCTATTTCAGAAAACACTACTGAAATCTAAGACAAAATCGATCAGTCCTACATGGTCTCTATGTGGCCGTGATTTATTCTTGTAAAGTCGAGCGATAACAGATAACCAGGTGTCAGACAACAGAGCGATTGAATACACTTATCTGCTGCTCCTTTGTTACGTAGTTTATCGCGCCACGTGTCTTGCTAAGAGTCCTTCACCTGTGAACTCACCGACTGGTCATCACCTGTTGCCAACTGATATGAGCTTTATTAGTACAGTATGTTCTCTATGTCTTCTACAATTCTCTAAATTTGTTAATATTAGCGTAATTAAAGAATTTTTTTTTAGTACATTAAATGTTTCTGTGCGCGTTCAGAAGTTATCCTGAAATAGCTCGGTTATTTTGCCTTCAATTTTAAACTATGAATTTTCTACGAAAATATATTTTATTAATTTATTCGAGCATATAACAGTAACTATTTTTAATTTTTCGTATGGTACGAATTTTAAAAATTACAGGGTTATTTTTCCAGCACTCTTAAATATAGACTAACACGTGAGCTACAAGTTAAGTCCTGTTTGGCAATAAGTGTTTTAAACACACACAAAATTTTGTTTCAGCAACCTTCTTTTTTCTTCTTTTTTTCCTTCTTTTTTTTTTTCTTGCTAAGACATCAGTTTGAAGTCCATGTAAAATACACTGAGGATTATTCTCGTAGCATTTTTTCCTGTCATTTGATGTTAGATGAGGTTGTTAAAGCGTAATAATTTTTGGTTTGAGGTTTCGTAATTCGAATCTCGTGTAGCTGTCCTTAGCGCCACTTTAATGTATGTAATTATGAATTCCGGATGTTTGGGTGATTTAATTAGGTTTCGTTCAAGGTACGACATCTACATCTGATATAGACTCCATGATGCGAAGCATTCAATTAAGGTGTCGTACAATTGTTATGTGTCAGAGAAAAGTTTCGTAGAAAGATATTCAGTCATATAATGTTCATCAAGAAGCCGCAAATATACTTAAATACAAGAATTATAATATTCTATGTTTAAATTTCCGCTAACACACACGTATGTAATCAAAATCCTTTACGTGCGGGAGCGGTAAGGACATTCTGTGTGATCCTATCATTTTAGATGTACTATAATAGATTAATGTATGTTGTACATGCCTGTACCTATTAAAAATATTGCGCCAATTATTTTCATAACTAAAAAGGACCACAAACAACCATTTTCGGCAGCATATAAATACGATTTAGTGATACCTGGAGGGACTGAAACTTGTATATAAGTGTGTAACGTTATTCGAGAGCTATTCCTAAGCAGAAATAACTTTCGTAAGCTGAGTATTTTTCGAATAATTTTGTAACGGACAAAGCTTTCCACACCGCTCGGTGGCCTGGGCAGTCAGCACTCTTAAGGACGCTGTGCATGTATTTTAGTTCCATTTTCCATGTTTTTCAATTCTGCAAACAGCATTTTAACTGCCTTTAACATCATAGTCAAACTATTATTGTTTTTTAAAAGTAAACTGAAGAAATACTAAAAAAATTAATAAAAGAAAACACGGTAAAGAAACAAAATAATTTTTTACTGTACATGTGCAAGTGATGTGGCGTGATCGGAGATCGGAAAAACAAGTCTTGGTAGATGACGTGAAAAAAATTTCGTCACCTTAAAATAAACAAAATATAACTTTAAAAATTATTTTATTAAATAATTCCGTTATATCAAATCTACTACGTTCTCTGCAAGCTCAAATATATTGCAGTACAGTGCATGTTTAGCAACACACGCAGATTTGTAGGAATTTTTGTGTACGATTTTTCATTATTTCACTGTTCGCGTTCACATCATAACGCATACAAAAATTTAAGATTCTTGTATCATGGAAATAAAAGTAAATACAGTAATGGTTAAAACTGATAACTGCAATATATACCGGTCTTATAAATAAAGTAAATAAGTGTTGTCTCACATTTTATGAGGAAGTCGTTGAACTGAACTTTGTGTAGATGTTTGAGGGTGCATCCATCTGATTCTGGGTGATATCTGGAGTTTATATTTTTGCAAACTTTACACGTGTTTTTATTTTACAAGTATAAGAACTCGTCGCTATAAATTACCTCATGCGGTTTAAAATGAGCTTGCACTAGGAAATTATTTGTTTGCGTACGGTCAATTAAATTTATTGTTGCTGGAATCAAATTTGTTTGTTGCTTTGGTTTGTTTGAAACAAACAGTATTTTGTTGACATCAGAGGTTTATTTATTTTTTTAAATAAACCATAACATGTGGTTATTTCAACAACGTCGTAGCCTGGTTAACACAAATAAACAATATAGTTTTGATTCAACCAAATTTCGTGTTATATTCAACCAAATGTTTTGATACTTCCACAAATTTTCGTTGTCCACTGTACAAAATTTTTGTTTACTTCTGTTAAAATTACAAAATATTTGGTTTATCCAATCAAATCTCCGTTTGCACTCGACTAAATATTTAGTTGCTTCAATAAATATATGTTTCCACTGTATATAAAGATTTATTTAATCCTACAAAATATATGTGTGTTTTCAACCAAATATTTTGTTACTACAATAAATAATATTTTTTTCAGTGTAATATAAGATGTGGAGTATCTGAACAAATATTTTAATAAGGAAGAAAACTGAAATTTTTTTCACTAAATAAAATGGTTTTAGATACACACACACACACACACACATATATATATATATATATATATATATATATATATATATATATATATATATATATATATATATATATATATATATAAAGGGTTCTGAGGGATCTTGAACTTCGGGAAAAGTTTCAAGAAATAATATATTCTAGAAAAGCGAGCGAGAAAAAAAAGTCTCGAAAAATTAGAAATGTTTATCATCTCGATTTTGCATATATGTAAGATTTATTTGTTTTACTTTAGTTAATTGTGTTATTTTGGTTCATTGTTACGTACACACCAATATTATTTCTGCTATAGAAGTAATTTGTTACAACAAAGTACCACCGAATGATCTTGATGAAAATGTGGTTTTAAGTGAAACAATCATTTCAAGAGATCCGGGAAGGCTCGTTATCAATACAAGAGAGACAGTGAAGAAAATGGTTCGGTTTATTTATTTCTTATGTATGGTGGCATTGAAACTACCGTTTTTAAATTACATATAATCATCCGAAACTATCCCGAAACTTAACCTTCAAAATGAGGTTACCTTAATCAACACGAGCGACGTATCTATTTACCTCAAGCTTTATTCAATATAACCGTTAAATGAAAGTTCAAATAAATAATTTTAGCAGGTTTTTTATAATACTTAAACGGACGTTTACTGTTACAGTTCAAGAGAAATGTATTTTAACAAAAGAAACAGGAGTATTGGTGACTACTACCACTCCGCTGTTCCTTTTCTGTAATAGAGCCTTTTCGAAACAAAAGACTGCGCAAGTCATGAGGATACGAGCAAGAACGAAGAAATGGAATAAATCGAGTAGTGTCCATTTGTACGTTCTAGCGGAGTGACTTTTTTTTAAAATGGAAAATAAAACTGTAATCATCCAAAAGTATAGGAAAATCTCTCCACTTTTACATAATATAACATTCAACCACAACCAATCAATTTGCATTAAAAGTGCAATAATATTGTTAAAATACATACTTGTTAAATGAAATAGAAAAACAAGCCATACAGCTGTCGCGAAATATTTACCCTCTAGGACTGTGACCTATTTGCTCCAAAAATTTGAAAAAAAATTAACGTCAAAAATATGGGAAAACAATTTTTTTTTAATAAAGGCAATTAAAAATATGAAAAACATTTACAAGAGGACTATTGATATGACAAACGTTTGGAATGAATTTATATTTAAATATTTTTTTGTTATGGGAAATAAAATAACTGCGAGATACAAACAAAATTTTAAAATTGTAATTATTATTTTAACCATCTTAAATTGTAAGTCATTTAAGACTTAAAATACACTAAGATTTACCCAAAAAATTCAAAAAAAGAAGGAAAAATATTATGCACTACAATTTTTGCAAGATGATATTACAAAAGAAAAACCACAAAAAGAAAAAACACAAAAAGAAAAACGAATTAAGTGAAATATTTGTAAATCTACTTACGTAGAAGATTATTAATTTAAACCATGTTTAGGTGCCGCGGTGGTCGAGTGGTCAAACCATTCGCCTTCCACCAAGGCGATCCGGTCTTGATTCCCGGCGGAGTCAGTCCCCGGATGTTCGCATATGGGAATCGCGCCGGACGAAGCCGCTGGTTGGCGGGCTTACTTGAGGATCCGCTTTCATTCCGGTGCTGCTCCGTAACTCACCTCATGTCACCATTCACCTTGATATAAGTGTTGACTGAAAATCTTTAACTCAGTCAAACCATATTTAATTTTAAAGAATTTGTGAAGTGATTGTTGCTACTGATTTTCTTCAAGCTGCTTTGGGTAAGATCTATACGAAATGTCTTTTATGTACATAATGAAAATTATGTAGATATACGGTAAGATGTAGAACATTCGAATAATTTATGTACTTAAAATATTAGTAAAAAAGCGTAGCAGTGTCGTCATTGTAATATGTTATCAATAAATAAATTATTTAGAATATTAAAACAAAATATTTACATTTACATTATATTTTTAAACGGTATTTATTCAATAACTAGAAACCGTAACTAATACTGTTAAAACATGAATATTTTTATAAAGCGATAATTCCACATTGAATCGCCAATAATCGAATAAAAATAATGAAAAATAATATGAACATAAGATTAATATAATTTTTAAAGAACAAAATATAATGTTTGTGTTTTTTACCTAATATAATTTGCAAAGAATAAAATAGATTGCATTTGTTTATTACCACAATTTTTCATTCCATAATATACCCATATCTCCACTACTTAAATGTTTTAAATCTTGACCAATGATTTTTCAATCATATCTATCTAGTAATATTATTTCCAATTTTTTCAAAAATTCAACTGCTTTATGTCAAAACAGTGTTTCTGTTTAATTATTAGGTACTGTTGCGAGTCGCGACTGTCTGGCAGAGCGGCGAAATACGATACAGTGGCGGCAGAACTAAAAGACCTCCTTGTGTGCTGAATGGATTGTATTACCTTGAGTGACTCGACGATAAAAACCTGCACGCCGCGATAATCGGAGAGCAGTGTAAGCTGATAAATCAGCGGCAATAACAAAGAGATTCTGCGTGTGTTGTGCCGCTCATGTGCGGTGGCAACCACCTGCTTCCAATATCGGGTAACCGAGGGAGATGTCGTGATCTGGAGTGTTCCTGTTCATTCTTTGTCTCTCAGGGTGGTGCTTAACCTTGAAGCGACGCCTTTCCAGGAGGTTGGAGATCAGAGACTTGCCGAGAGAATTCGAGATGTTGGAGTGGATATTTAAGAGGAAGTTGCGGCAGAGGAGACAGAGTTTTTTTGGCTGGCAGGTGCCTGGTGCGAGTTCAAGTGATAGTGACGAGTGGAAATAAGTATTAGGTTGCGACGAGTGTTCGAGGGTATCCTGCGAGTTGGACCGCAGCAAGTAGTAGGAAGAAGGTGTTTCTAGGCCACAAAAGATTCATCGGTTTTCTTTCATTGTGTCCACCGTTGTGAGTGACTAGCAAGACTTTCCATATACAGAGAACTTATGTAGATGTATTACTTAGATTTTATAATCTGTAAGTAAATAGTAGTTATTTGGTTTGCTTGACATATATTGTGATAATTCATTATAGACACATGTTTCTTTGTATAGATAGTTGTAAATAAAATAGGTTTGCTTTATTAATTTCCTTTCTTTTATCAAAGACCTCCATCCCCAAATGTACCTAGCCCAACTTGTAACAGTAGAATAACGAGTTTAGCTTGATTTACTTCTCACGCAACTGTTACATAGAACATACAAACCTTCAACTGTTCGCATACACATATAACACAAGGTGCAGCAACTTAAACCAAAAATGATAATAACATACATAAAAGAGTAGTTTGTTTATTCAGATTACACACTGCCAACTTCAACACTCCCCCTTAATCTGGAGACCCAACAACCAAACCCTTTATACGCATACTGTGTTTAGCACTGTTTAAAATGTCAGAAATTATTTTCTTTCAGTGGGTGTATGAGTTAGTTCGACCAGCTTCCTCCTAACAGCATCCCTGATAAAATGGTGGCGAACATCAATATGTTTAGTCATAGTTATCTTTAGCAGAAGGCCGCTGGCTTAGATCTGGCAACCGTGGCAAGAAAGGTCATTTTAACACTTCCTCGTCTCGCCAAAGGCAGTGCCTTCCCCTGATTCGCCGGTATGAAGAGCAGAATAACGAATCAGGTACAGTCATTGCCTATGGAGAGCTAAAACAAGTGTTAAAATGACCCTTCCTGCCAGGGTTGCCAGATCTAAGGCCGCGGCCTTCTACTAAAGATTGCTATGGTTTTGTCCTATTGTGATACACCGGAGCTCCATGGTTATCATTTAGCAACATAATGAAGTTCACGCAGTAGACCTTCGATGTCGACAGCCTCCTAAGTTTCTTCAGATAAGGCCATATACTCCGCCTCTGTTCTGGAAAGGGCTACTGCTCGCTGCTTCCTGGACTCCAAGGCTACAGCTGCTCTTCCTAACAGAAACGCAAACTATGTACATGATCTCCTGTCCTGCTTGTCCTTGACCGAATCTGCATCCCTATGACATACAACATTGTTTCCTGTTCTTCTGTACCCAAGGAAGTAATTGGAAAAGCCCTTCAAATATCTCAACAACCTCTTTGCAGCCTTCCAGTGCTCTTAATTGTATACCTTGTTGAATTGACTGAGTATACTCACCGCATACACAATGTCAGGTCTCGTCCACACAGATAAGTACATTAATGTTCCCACCAAGCATTGATATGGCAGGCACAAGTCCTAATTGTTGACAGGATATACTTTCTTCACATCATAACTCGCATCCAATGAAGTACTGGCTGGGTTGCAGTCAGTCATCCCAAACTTATCCAGAACTTGAGACAAGAATTTACATTGATCAATGTAGATTTCTCTCCTTTCTCTGTTACACTGAATTCTGAGCCCGAGACAATGGCTCGCTTCACCATTTAAATTGTGTTATCATATCATATTTCAGTTTCTTTTTCTCCTCCATGCTATTTGAAAAATTTACAAGTTCATCAACATATACAGCAACAATGGCAATATTTTCTTAGCAAGCCTTGCTATTTACACATGGTTCATGTTCAGACACTTTACAGCCCAAATCAAGCATTATATTGTGCAACCTCTTGTTCCATACTTTAGGGGACTCTTTAATACCATACCATGCTTTCTTAAATAGACATACTTTTGTTTCTTGTCCTGGAACTACAAACCTTCTGGCTGTTCCATGAACACCTCTTCCTCCAGCTCACCATTCAAGAAGGCTGTCGCAACATCTATGTGGTCAATGTCCCATTCTCGTTTAGCTACGGGCGCCAGTAATAACCTTTCTGTTGAGTTCCTTACCACAGGGGAGAAAATATCCACATAGTTGTTCCCTGCTTCCTGAGTAAAGCCCTTCGCCACTAGCCGAGCTTTGTATCGAGTGACACGGCCCTCTTCACCCCTTTTCACTGTGAATACCCACGTGCTTTCTTCTGTAACGTCGGTTAGAATTCATGCACCATTTTCGATCAGTGAATCGTATTCCTCTTGCATTGCCAGTTGCCGTTTATGTTTATCTCTGGTTGAGAGTGCATCTGCGACACACTTTGGCTCAACATCATCACACCTGCTTAGGTATGTTACCATATCAGTGAACTTCTTCGGATATCTTTCTCGCCAGGGGAACCTTCTTTCACTTTGTGGTAGATTATTCAAGTCTACTTGTTGGTCATGATATTCCGTCTCTGTTGACTGTTGTAAGCTAACTGCTGTGGTGGCATCGTTAACATGAGACTCATTGTTCTGCGACAAGGGTGGTGGTGCAAAAGCAAGAAAGTCTGGTGACAACCTTCCAAGCTATACTTCAGGCTCCATTTTGCATTCTGGTTGTGCAAACCCCTACCACAGACACTTTCACTTCATTAGTTGTGTCTAAGCATTTCGAATGTTCTTCCATTATGGTCACTACTGTTTACTCTTCGACGAACACAACATCACGGGACCTGTGCACTCGTTTCGGGCAGTCGGAATCAATGAGCCTGTACCCTTTTGTATCGTCACAGTACTCTACACATATCATCATTTTGCTCTTGGCATCCCATTTTTTTTTTTCGTATCTGTTTGGATACATATGTAATTGCAGTACAACACAATATTCTCAACTTTCTCAAGTATAATTTTTGTACTGACCAAGCTTCTTCGTGTGTCATGTCCTTAAACGCTTTTGTTGGGGACCTGTTCTTTAGATAAATAGCAGTGATGACTGCCTCTGCCCAATATTTTTATCGAGTCCAGCAAAATGTAATAGTGTGCCGGCTTTCTCAGTACTGGTCCTCTTTGCTCTCTCCGCTGTTTTATTTTATTCTGGAGTGTACTCAACTGTAAACTGATGCTTTATCCCATCCATTCCAAGCACCTTCTTCATAGTTTGGTTAATGTATTTCTTTCCATTATCGGACCGATGTAATTTAATTTTTAATCCAGTTTCATTCTCAACCCTGGCTTTGAATTCGCAAAAATTGTTGAACAATTCATTCTTTGATTTAACGAAGTAGCCAAACGTTATCTGGGTAGCATCATCAATAAATAACAACAAGTACCTCGCATCATTAACTGACTCTTCTTCCATCGGCCCGCACAGTTCCGTGTGCGAATAAGGTCTAGCTTGTTTGCTACACACTTAAATCCTTCTAGGGTATCAAAAGGTTTTCTTGACTGCTTCCCTTTGAGACGAGAGATGAAGGGCTTCTCATCTTCATTCATAAATTCAACACCTGTTGCCATGCCATCGCGTAGTAAATTCATATTACTCAAATTTAAGTGTCCCAATTTCCTATGTCACTAAGCCTGTGCATTGTGCACCTTATTTTTCACTGCTAGTGTAGCTTTAATACGCAACACACTTAGATTATAAATATCCCCTACTTCAGTTGCACTTGCTTTCACTTCACTTTCAATGCTACAATCAGTGTATTTATATATCTGACAGCCTTCAACTGTAAACACGACTATCGTGCCTTTCTTGACAAATGCACTAACTGACAATAAATTTGTTGACAGATTAGGCACGTAAGCAACACCTTGGTTATCATATTTCCTATGCCGTTATTCTACCTTTTACATTTCCTGTACCAGTAGCACACCATTTTTCGTTAGTAGCATACATTACTTCTAGTTTGTTGAAACCTTGTAATCTTCTAGCCAATCTTTGCAGTTTGCCATATAATTTGTGGCACCTGAGTCCACATACCAATCACTTCCATTTCTATTCTCAGATAGTGCATTGAGTAAATACTAGTTGCTCTCCCGTGACTGACCTCTTCCGTGCTTCATGGGACAGTCATACATCTTATGACACAGCTCATTGCAACCAAAACACCTGAACGATGCACTGCCCCAATTTTTCTTGAAGTTCATACCTCTCACAGGCTTCGAAGTCATCTCATTCCTGTTGTTAGCTACAAATGCTGCATCACCTGAATGTATCTTATTCACAACTGTGCGTTTGATGTCTTGCTGAATGAGTTTGCCCTTTACAAAGACACGTTCGCTGCCGGTCTGAACATATCCATTTGATTACATAGGTCGAATTTCACCGCCACCGCCACCGCTCCGGTGTGCGAGATCCTTTAAGGTTTGAAAAACAAATGTGTTATTGAGGGAACCATCACCGACAAATATGCTCGGAAGATGTCAGTCTTAATACCACGTAAACTGCATATTTCATTCGACTACCTTCTTACATTAAAGGGTCTGTAATTACCCTACACGTCAACATATCACATATAAACATATAAGGCCAGGGTGACGTCGCTGTTAGTGGCACGGACAAACTTAAGACTGATTTTCGCGTGGACAGATATAGCTACTTATCCTGCTGCAGAGTTAGTTAATCTTGCAGATGGGTCATTCTAACACTTGTGGCTGAACCAGGGGCCTGTCACTAGATAGGGCAAATGATTTGCTTTTGACGACTATTGTTTCCGTTTGGACCAACATCAACATGTGATTTAAAGTTGAAATTATTGATTTGCAGTTTTAGCCTTTTAACGATATTAATGTTGTTGTAAATGACAGCAAAGTTACTTTGTTGAAGTTGAAGTGCTTTAAAGTGTTTCGCGGATAGAGAATTTTCCAAAGATTAGTTATGGTGTTGAGTTGGACTTCCTGACTAAACATTTCACTGCTATCGTTGGTCAGTTTAAAACCGTTACTATTTAAATTTCACGAGTGTAAAGATTGTTTTAATTTTAAATGAGTAAAATATAAAAGAGTTATTATCATTATGTTTTAATGAGCAAAATAACTTATTATACCCCCATTATGAAATGATAATTATTTATTTACGTATTATTACGAAGGTTTGCCGTGCCTTTGCAATGGTATCAACCATACAAGACAAAAATTATTATACTAGAAAATGTATTACGGCAAAAAATTTTCAAACAAATATTTAACAAACTATACTAACAAAGGGGAAAGATAAAAATTTAAATTTTATATAAAAGTTACTTATATATGTACAACAATAATGTTTGTACTGATAGCCGAGTGTGCAACGATGTATGTTCAGAGGTGGTACAAATGATAGTTCGAATCCGCACACCATCGATATTTTAGGCTCACAAAGTTAGAAAAAAATCACAGAGACAACTTCCAAAGTTACACACTAAAACTACGGCATCAGCCTTTACCAACATTTCCACCAGCAAAGAGTATTAGACGCCAACACACTCTAGCAACCAACAATGTAAACAGACATAACCTATGATTGCAGCACCACATTATTTCAGATAGATTTCATGCTGCATGGCTGGTACCTACGGAAGTGTTAGTGAGCCAAATACCACGGTCGTAGAAGAACAGGTCTGGACACTCGCCTATCTACAAAATTAATGTACTTTGCTTGACCCCCTTGTTGTTTCGCTGTAGTTCGTCAAGCTACCGAGAATGTCGTACTTTTTGGCGCTGTAATCTGGACGGTCGGATTCAAACTTCGCCCACTTTTTTCCATTGTTAAATTTATAAAGTAAATAAAGATTGCTGGAGTTCTTTCTTAAATTTGTGAGCAAAGGAACTATTTCATAAATTGATTAAAAAAAATACGTTTTGATAAATTGTTTAATTTAGTGGAAAGTAAGTGGGCGGAGTTTGAGTCTGACCGCCCTAATTGCAGCGCCAATAAAACACAATATCCTCGGTAGCTTGGTGAACCGCAAGGAGGTCAAGTTTCCAGGCAAGTGTCCAGACAAAAAATCAACAGAAATAAGCAAAGAGGTTTAACATGGCAGAGAACCTTTTTTTTCATGGAGGTAAAAATAATCAGGAGTTGGCTTGTTTTGACGCTGTTGAAGCAGGATTTTTGCATTTTCTCCCTTCCATACTCTTTAGACTGAACTACCTATCTGGTGACAGAATAAATAAGGAGTAACAGAAGCGACATGACGTGTCGGTTCCTTTGATGTACGCGAACTCGTGCTCTGATTGGCTACAGATGCTCCGCCATATTCAAAGTGCATTAAAAAGTAAACAATGTATGCTGTATGGTGCTAAGTTGGTCGTGTTATTGCTGATAACACTGAGGATATTTAACAAATATTATTACGGAAATTACTGTGATAATTATTTCAACGATGGCTCTTTTATATCTGCAATGTGCGACCAACAAATGATCTTAAATAAATTACACGCGACTGTTCAAATAACTGGTACGCAGATATATTTGGAAATGGCTATGAAGGTTGAGCCTTGTTTTTTGAATGAAGCGTTTGTTTACAATATTAATTTCTTACAGGCCGAGAGGATAATATTTCGTGTGGGTGTGAAAGAATTTGGCACAAATGACGTATAAAAATTATACGGCTGTATAATAACGCGTGGATCACATGCATATGAGCGCTTGTGATAAGATGTTCGGTACTCGTTAACAATATTAACTCAATAATAGCAATAATAATCATTGTACGTACTTTTCCCGTGATTATTTCGAATATAATCTTGGACGTACGACAAAATAATTGTCTCCTATTGCAAAGTCATTCTCATTCAAATGCATATGCTGCGAGTCTACTGAACTTGCAAATAGGTAGCCCTACGTATATTTGATTGTAATCGTAATAAATAATGGGTTTTAAATAGTTATTGTTGATTTATCAAACATATAAGTTAATGGTACATAGGCTTAACAATAGGTCTTTACAGCTGACATAAACTAAACTTAAGGCCCTGCCACAATGAAAAGTTCCATCTGCTGGTGACTTGCGGCTACGGTGACCGGCCGGTTTTGTCCTCTTTGTATGCCACAATGAATGCCGGTGCCTGCCGCTGGGGTACAGTTCTTTCTGCGCACAATAGGTGGCAGAGCAGTCACTTATTTTTGTTTGTTTACATTTTTCTCCGCGCGCTGTCACGGCATTGGCTCTCGTTTTGTGACGTACATCAGTCAACCAATAGCAATCAACCTGCCGCTCCCTGCCGGTGTTGGCGGGTGAGTGCCGCCCCTGTCGTTGCAAAAAAGTTAAAAGTTCGTCTGGAATTTGCGGCACAGCACAGCACTGTCCGGCAAGCAGAACGACAGTGACGTCCACCAGCACTCATCAGATCAACAGCAGTGCAGTTCTCCGCCGGGGACTCGGGCTCAAGCCCCGGCGGGTGCGTGCTCGTTCGTCGATGCCGTCTCCTCATCAATCCAGCTTTCGGTAAGGTCGTCAGATCTAGTTATGTGGCAGCAACTCTCAACTTAATATAATGACTTAATAATCAGTAATATTGCGCTCCCCCCCTAAATAAATAGATCACATTGTAACCTATTTGTATTCAGAGTACCTGCCATTGTAGTATAGTAAATGCTTCATAAACCATAACTGTCTCTTAGTCTTTTAACCCTAAATAACATCTAAATAAACCCACAGTGTAGCTACCATCTGAGTGAAACCCCCCTAAACTAATAACTTATGAACATCCAATATAATAACGAAATACAATATAAAACCATTTTGTAACAATGAATGTAAGGTTATATTTACTTCTTGCAAAAACAAATCCATTACAGCCATAAGTCCAGCTATTTTTATACTACTGCAACACTGTTATTAATTTAGTCCGCAATCTCGTTAATATCATTATCAGGCCATCTGGTTTTTGAGTAACAAAAATAATATTACTATGCTACCCCACTGTTTTTTTTTTTATTATTTGATATTTCATGGCTTGTTTAGCAACATGGTAAACAAGGAAGTTGAGTTTCGTACTTACCATACAGAATACTAATGTAAAGTCTACATATAATGGAGACGTTAAAGGGCATATTTTAATTACTGTTTGGTTAAGAGTGCATCCCTAAATGTTGGCAAAATTTATATTTTTTTTTCTCGAATTTAGTTAATTTTAAATAATGTAAAGTAAAATTTTATTTTAAACGCTTCAAATTGAATTAAAAAATATTTTATCTATCTATATTAATAATTGTACTAACAATAATTAAAATAAGTCATCCTTCCATTTAATTTTTGGCAGAAAATTGTTCTTTGGCTTTTAAGTTGGTTATTCGTTTGTCAAGTGTAGATTCTATTGTAGCAAAAATAGCTTAGATTAAAAAATTCTTCTTTAAAACATTCTTCTTGGTCTTAACGTCAATAATGTAAGATTTACTGAAGCACTGTGCTCTGTACAACGGTTGTAGCTCATGATTGTATGCAACATGAGCCTGGGCAGTCAAGTTGCCATTCAAATAACTGCAGTACGGGAAGAAATTTCGCTTCGATTTATCAGTTTTCTGGGTTCAAAATCGTCCGTACCTTAAACGGGTTTGACAAGGCATCAATTCCGACCATGACATCGCACGGCCAGGGTAATTATCTCCACTGAGAAATATGGATTGTTATGACAAACATACAATTAAGTTTGATATTGCATTTGTTGTATCAAATAAATTACTGTTAAATTAACCACCGTGATGTTGAAGTTACTACTGACATTTATTTGCTAGAACAGTACAATTTTGTCGATTTAATATATTTTTTTTTATCATACTACTTCAGTCCACCATAATTATGTCTTACTGTAGAGATTTGATAAATTTAACCGTGGCTTCTATTAAAACAATGAAGCTATTTTATTGGAAACGACGAAATATGACCGTTCGGAAGTCGTTTTTCAATGGCGGTTATTTAGTATGCACGTGTTCGCATTTACACACACGGTAGTTTAGAAAACTTGTCTCTCCGTTTTTTAAGTAAAGGTAAGTAATACATTTGTGGAGTATTATTTTTTTTTATTCTATTGATTGTGTAGTTAGGTTAAATGACTGAAGATAACTACAACGGTTAAATCATTTCGCCGAGCACACACGAGTATAGTTCTAGTCTTCATTTCAGGCTACCCATATTTTGCCGCATATTCCGTGTAAAATTTTGCAAATGTTACGGCGAAGAAAAAAACGAAAATCAGCCAGAATAGCAGAATGACGAGTCTATCGGAATTTCATGTAACAGGTGTGTGAATGTAAAAATTTACATAATTATTTGTAAATCGTTCTGGTCTAGGGGTAACGTGCTTAGTTTAATATATAAAGGTTAACGGTTCAAATCCGTATGCACCCGTCGTTCATTTTTTTTGTATATATATATATATATATATATATATATATATATATATATATATATATATATATATATATATAGTTACACTTAGATATTATTTGTATAAGTTTGCTGTGCATATAACTTTATTTTTATGACCAGATTAAGCAAAATAATTTAAATGTCACATACTTTAATGGTTGCTCAAACAAATGAAGTATGTTTGATCTAACCATATATGTATGGTGTCATCAACCTCGTCATTTTGTTAAAATAACAAAAATATTTCAAAGAAATAATTTTGTTGTGACAAACAATTTGTTTGCACGTATTCAAATATGCCATTTGGTTGTCGGAAACAAATTTTGTATTATTTTACAATATTTTTTCTCATTGTACCGCCGAAAACCTCTCCAAGTAAGTTGAATAATTTCTCACTTCTAAGATATCTTTGTATCTAATTGTACTTGATATTAAATTATAGGATTTAAAATTTTTAAATAAATAAATTTTTCTCCCAATATATTGACACACAAGTACTTCCCACTAAGTCCGGAGGAGGGTAGCTAGTCGCAGGTCTAATAGAAGCGATGCCAACGAGTTGAACAGAGTTTTTAGGCACTTGCTTACGAGAGCCCAAAGAAGAGGCTACGTGTGTTTGTGAATAAATGACTCGATTTTCTTCCTTGGTAGGAAGTTAACCGTGACCCGAATAATGCGGTACCAGCCAGACATTGTTTAATCGCCGTGGGTGAAGCTCATACCACGTCTGCGATGGTCACAAGATACGTCTACATCTCTGACGGTCACAAGAAGCGACTTCGGGCACGTAGCAGGAAGGAAGATTCGCGTGACTTATGATTTATTGTAGTTATATATGCCGAATCCTTTCACTGCTATTTCCGCGCGACGGAGCAATATGATAGCAAAAAATATGAGATCATCAAAGTGAGGACATCGCTTAAAGCAACGGATTTACATTTATGTTGTTTTGCAATATTGTTTTTTTTATATATGTAAGGTAGCTGATCCCCTAAACCAAACTTTTTTGCGTGAAAAAAATGGCTGCAAAGCAAATGTTTTCCCAATAGTTAAATATAATCAATTTACAGTACATTTTTCCTTTTATATTTTAAAAGACGGGCTAAAATTTACAAAAAAAAACTGTATAAATAGGAACCCGCTGCCTTAAAATGTCATATTGCGATAACGGACCAATTTCGATGAATTATGGAACCGAAATCAGGATGGCCGGAGCCGAAGATTGAACCCTGGTCCTCCTGAATGCAAGACCTACATGAGAGTATTATGATGAAGGCAAAGAAACCTTGCATGTATCTCTTGTACTTTAAATACGCTGCAACGGAATTTTCCCGCTTAAAGTTACTGAGAAAATGTCCGTTTTCAAAGTTTTTGCCTACAAAATGAACATTAGAGACCCAACAAGAAAACGACTACCTATCCCAAAGACAACATACTTACATGACTCTCGTACGATGATGTATGTGCACGGTGTAAAAGTACACGTGTATTACTGAATGTCTCTGTACACGGATTGGCAGCCGAGGCATAAGGCGAACTTAAACCTGAGGGTTACGCAATTAATTGATTTTTAAAGATGCCACCAGTCCCTATTTCATCTGTTTTTTTTTAATACTATTTTAAAAATCTAAATGGAAACTTATAGCGTGGTACCTTCACTTAGATTTGGTGAAAATAATTTTGTTACGTGGCTAATTTTTGCGCGCAAAGGAGAGTTTGTAATTTTGCTAACAATGGACTTTAAAAAATTTCGTTAAATCCATGCATTGCCAAAATTCTAGTATATGAGTTACTCGAAATAGTCTCAGGCAAATTCTGGGGTGGTTCCTTAGAATAGGCCATGCCCGACTCCTTTCCTACTTTCTGCCCTTGTGTCTCAATAAATATTATTATTAAGCCATGTAACGCCACTGTCACATCTGTTAGACTCCTATCAAGTGCATACCGAGGCTTCGGTGTATCCGGCGTACGAGTCTGAATCCCCCTTACTCTCTTGCGCCTCTTGATCTCGGGCACTCACAGTTACTTCTGCCAGACGGCGAACTTGAGGAAAGTCCTTCAGATAAGTGTAAACTTCAATAATTTTAACAGGAATTGTATTCAACTTATGCTTTGGATTTTTAGTTTTAAGGCAATGAGTAGTTTTGGAAATTAATGAACCCAGAAAAAAAAATTGCAAATGTTTATCATTTTTGTTTACAGAATCTGAAATGAAAGTGGAAAATAATACAAGTTATAATTCATAACAACAAATAGAACTCGTTAAAATAATGCTCTGACATCAACCATTTAAATGACGAGTATTCAAAAGAAAACCAGTGTGATCCGTGTTGTGGAGAGCGGGTACTAAGTAAGGCCCACTATTTTTCGCTCAACACTTGTCTAAGCATTGCTTATTATTGCTGGGTGCTTAGTTGACGTCAGTCTTCCAGTCAAGGACTTCTCATAATTGCATCTGACGTAACTCCTGCCTCTTTAATGTCTTCACTCACAGCTATAATAGTCACAGGGTTACGGCACAGTTTTGAGCTCAAGGAAGATGTTACAACTCCCCCCACCCCAAACACTCGGAGTTATTCTCCACCCCTTCAAATATTAGTATTTTTTCTTTTTTATAATTTTAAAGTTTCGAACTTGAGACAAGCTGAAAAAAAAAAACACATTTTAATATCATTAATGGAGTCGGTGAAATATCATGAAAATTTATTGCGCAAATATTTAAAATCACCGGAGTTTCTTTCAACATACATGATTGGATCTGATGTGTAATTTGTTTGCTAAGAACAATGACGAGTGTTAAACCTTATCCAAACATGATTCTAAACGGCTTTGATCAAATAAGATAACGGTTTCAGGTACAGGCGACAGGCAGTAGCAAAAACAAAAATTTACGACATGTTGGAAGTACGTTGAAAGCTAGTAGAAATAGGTTTTTCCGCTATCATTTTTATCATTTAAAGATTTGCGCCCAGTCATATAAGCTATTATTTAAAATAGGATTTCATACGTTTAAAAATGTTATGGTGTTTTAGCCTGACACTCTGGTCAATCTTATTACATGCAAATGGTGAAGAAAGGTAAAAATATAAGGGGGGAGAATAACGCCACTGGTCTCTCCTGCTCCTGAGACCTTATCACATTTCCAACAATTTATTACCACTCGTGATTGTAGTCCGTATGCTGGCGAATAACACCACAGGTTGTTGCAGGAAATGACATAAATTATGACTGTATATCCACCCGCTGCTATAAACTACAGCTTTTTTGTTAATAACGCATGTGTTAGTAATGAATCGGAATACCACAAAACCAATTGCGGAATTTTCTCTCTACGTGTTGGCAACATAGAATGGTAGTTGTAGGCGACTGATAGCTGGTCTTGTCCAAACGAAAGTGTTCGACGTCTTCATAGGCTGCAGAGTATAGTTCTCAGTGCTCAGAGTACATGTGCTCATGAGTGTCGTGCGTATTTGGGCTAGCCTTGCAAGGTTTAGTTCGTAGCCCGCATTCTGTGTCACGAGCCCTTTACACAGACTTATACTTCAATTTCACTGTCCACTTTCACTCTGTAGATATACGTGAGATCTAACGGCAGACATACTCTCACAGCGACTGCGCAAACCAGTCGACCTTCCTCCGACAGATGTTTGGTGCGGAACAAAAATGGTGGCGAAAATAACGCGGAGAGAAAAAGAAATCCTCGCTTAGACGTCTGATCAGTGTTGTCGCATGTTACGTGCACTGTTTTCACGCGAAACTGATAAAATTGTCAACTGTATATTTGTAGGCTTATATTTATGCTAAAGGCACCTCAAACTATTCGCTTTGACATTTTTAAAAATACGACGTCTTTATGGAGGGTCTCAAAGGGGCAAAATACGGCTTTATTTAAACTGCAATATATGTAAGTAAATACTCTATTTCGTAAATCATAACTTTAGAAGCATTCCGTTGGATGTAGCCATATTTTTCGTGTCTAAAATTACAGGGTTAGTGCTTCAAAGCTCCACAGGAAAAGAGACTTCTACGAAAACACTTCAGGGCAAACTAGTACTCCGTTTATAAAGTGGTGTTACTGTTGACGCTCGTAGTTACTACAGGTATCACTTTTCACCAATATTACTAATTTTTTATTGTCTCTAACAGGAGACGACTTCTCTTGACATCGAAATCTTGGGCGTGTTTACGGTGATGATTATAGAAATTCATGGGGGGGGGGGGTGGCAGGAGAGCCGTCCAACAGCAGCTTCAACCACATTTCACACATACGAAATTCAGGGGCGATCTCACTTGTTACTGAACCCGGATAATTTAGTTAGCAGACCAGTGGTCTGACCGCAACGTTACCCTGACTGACACTGTGTAAGAATTGTCGCAGTTTATATTTGAAACGTGTGTCTTCTGCTTAGTATTGTCATTATGTAAGTACAGCCTTCGTAAATATGGTTGAGAATTTCTGTTTTCTGACTGAAATTTTGGAATTTTAAGTGTAACGATGCCAGAAGATGCGAAGCAAAGAAAAATCTTGGAGTATGTGATGGTTATTATCAGTATTCTTAAGTAGCTTGTTAAGCAAGGTTAAGCAATTAGAGGTGATGCGAATGGTGAAGGAAACTTCAATTAATTGCTGAAGGTTCGATGTGAAGATAAGTCGCCTATTATACAGTGGCTCCATAGAGAACAATGTTATATGCATTCCTGTTATACACAATGAAATAATACAGCTCCTTTGACATGAAGTAGTTGGTACTATCACTGGTTGTGATGGTACGAGAGATATTTCAGGAGACGAGCAAGAGAGCATCTGTATATGTTGGTGTGACGACAATTTAGAGCCCCAAGAATGTTTTGTAGGTTTTTACCAAACTGCACTAATTACAGGAGAAGCCATAGTATCACTAATTTGTGATGCTCTTGTTAGACTCCAACTTACACTAGCAAATCTTAGGAGGCAAACTTACGATGGGCTGAAAACATGAGTGGTATCAATAAAGGTGTTCAATCTGTCATAATTGGGAGCAACTATTGGCTAGTTTTGTTCACTGTGGAGTTCACTTATGTAACTTAGTAATGAAGGAAAGCTGCAGTTCTTCTAAGACGGTAAGAAATGGTATGGAATAGGCAAATAAGTTGGGAAAACTACTTTCCAAGACAAAAGCTAAAGCTGTGTTTATTCACATCCATGAAAATGAAATCCAAGGACCTGTTGAAAATATTACCAAAATTTAATTACTCTGCCAAACAATATGGCTCTACCACAAGTCCCAAACAGGAAAAATTGTGAAAAGATATGGTCTGCTTCTTCAAGCCCTAAAAGAGCGGTCAGAACATGGTTATGAGGGAGCTAGCAGCCTGCTTAGTATAGGCTATTTGTAAATAGGGAAACATACATTGTTCTGAACATGGGCAAACAGGTGATTGATCTTCTTAAAATCTTAAACAAAACTTTATAGGGAAGGAAGAATGCTCTAGCAGGTTTTACAAAATCTGTTCATACAATAGTTGATGGTCTGAATAATCATAGATGTGATGAAATTTTCTTCTATTTTTAATGATCGCACTCAGAAGATTGAAGAGCTTGATTTGAAACCATTGCCACTTTCAAGACTTACCAAAACGATTTGGTGGAACAAGTGAATCACATGCTAGCCAGTCATGTGAAGAACATTACCGGCTAGAATACTTTGAAGACATAGACACAGCTACGACGAGACTTAAAACTTAAAAACCAATTCTTTTAGAGAATGTACTCATAAAAAAGGAAAACTGTGATTCGTTAAAAGATTATTCTGAAGTAGATGTTTCCTCATTACAAGTATAATTATAACTGTTACTTCAGATGAACAAGATCGTCTGCCTGCATGATCCCAAGGGAACATTGGTTTCAATGAATAAAAAGGTCACTATTCTCTTCGGTAATGTTGAAAACTTAGTCCGCCTTTTACTGATTTGTCCATCGTCCAGCTGTGAGGCAGAAAGAAGTTTTAGTGATCTTCGCAAGTAGAAGACACACATTAGGTCAACCATGTCCCAGAAAAAGCTCAACCACGTGGCAGTATGTTTTGTCCACAGAGAAATTCTTGATGCTATTGACTTGAAGAAGATTGCAAAATAGCTTTTTTGCAATAAACCCACAAAGAAGAAGGTTTTCGGTTTGAACTGGCACTAAATGGGCTGTTTTAATTTTAAAGGGAAAAATAATGTCATTAGATCGAGATTGTGTTGTAAAATGTGTATGTGTTACTAGAAAGCAGTGTAATTTAAGTTAATGTTTGTTACCGAACAAATATTTTGCAATATTAATTTTTTTAACTTAGATTTTGAGACTTTCCACCAAAGAAAATCGCTCCATGCACAGGATGTAAAGTGTATTAAAAACTATTTTTCTGCTGATTGTATAATATATATGTCAAAATTTAGCTGAATTATGTTATAGGCTAATTGTAATCTAACATTAAATGTTATGTGGCAAGAAAATACGGTTATAATAAAAGCGATTTAAATTATTTTGTTAGTAATTTCTGTCAGCGTACATGTACCACAGCATCAATATGTAACATTAAAGATTCTTCTGACATTTAAATATTTATTTTGAGTGGATAAGGCTCCAGCAGGTATTTTTAACTGCGTATTAGTAAAATTTATTGCTAAAACCATATTGTCTGAAGAAAAAAAACTACTTTAACCAAGTAATTAGGATCGTTATGTATTAAAAATGCATCAATATCACCAAATTGTACATTGAAATCCCAAAATTTTTCGGGCGAGGACCCCCGGACTCCTATCCTTTTTTTAAGGGAGGGGTATGTTTGTCGGGTGTTCAACATCACAACAAGTCCTACCCCCCCCCCCTCTAACCCTAAAAAAGATGAGTTTGCGACGCCCACATTCGCGTCCATGAACTTGTCATTCCCTCGCCCTAAAACAGACCAATGTAGCCTATATTCGTCATACAGACAAGCGGATGAAGAAAGGAAGAGAGAACAGAAAGAAACATTCGATATACACATTGCAGAAAAAGCAGTCCGTCAGAAAAATACAACAGCCAAGAAACTAGCGAAACAATATTCAAGTAAAGTATCAGCAGCAGTCTTTGATCGGCAACAGGTAATCTATTTACCTATTTCCAAGGAGAGTGCTATTTTTTTACAATTGTCGTCTTTCGAGCTACAACTTCAAAATTCATAACATTGGAAACAAGAACTGCCTCTGCTTCAAGTGTTACGAGGCGATCGGCAGAAGGTGGACTTGTGAAATATTGATCGAGAAGAAAAATAGCACGTTCATCTCTTCTCCGACGGAGCTGCTGGGCAGAACAAAAACCGCATAGTCATTACAATGCTCCTGCATGTTTTATGGAACTCCACCTCAACCTCTTTGAGGTAAACCATGGGCAGAGCGAAGGAGATTCTGCGCACAGTGAAATTTCAACATGTCTGTCTCACTCCGCCGGCGTTTTAATGTCTTGCCAGCTACTACCAATAATCATTCTTGCACACTGTGCTACTCCATATGAAATTCTAGAAATGCAATCTATTGAGTTCTTAAACTATAAGGAATTCTCTGAAGACATTGTAATCAAGACTGTAAAGTCCTTTAACTCTGAACAGTTAGTCAAATGGAAAGAAATCCGCTAAGTCTTTGTGACAAAAGAGTATGTTAACTGCATATGCATCAAATGTAGTCACACCGATGCTACCTACGAAAGACCGTATCTTAAACGTCAATGTTTGCACTGCATGAAAATGGTGTTGCAAAACTCAATGCTAGTCCTCCGCTTCTGGCCTATGAAAAGTGCAACGACTTGGTCATACTTTGTGTTGGCCCCAAACTAGTGATTCAAAATACTATTTGTCAGCAGTTCTACAAAGGCTTACAACAGCTTGGACAGCCCCCAAAGACGAAATCAGCTGCAAACAAGTAACTTTTTCCAGTTCGATGATGTGAAAGTGGTGACAAATAAAGAGCTACAGTTACGTGTTAATATTACTTTTCACGTTTAGTGTACCCACTGCTAAACTATGTTGCTCAGTATTTTCTGCATAAGAACATTAATTCAAAGTGAATATAAATTGGAGTAACTGCCAAAAAGTATACAGTACCTTTATATTCAGGACAGTCGAACTGGCGTATCTCCATTGAGGTATATTTACAAAAAATGGCGACAGCTATAAAACATTTAATGATGTATTTGGAAAGAGCACAAATTTTACAACTTCGTGTTTCAATACTTTGAACACAGCTGTATAAAATATTGCTTTAGGTGAGTACATTTGATGTCACTTATCTTTAAAGTATTCCCCTAGAAAATTGTCCTAGCGGATCTTACGCCACTTCGTCAGTCGAGCGACGACATATTTCATAAACACTGATGCATTTATGGGCTGGAACAATTATTTAAGGGCTCTTCCTACTAAGCAACCAGGTACGAAATGTATATGGAAATCTATGTTACATAATTTACTTCTAAGAAAAATATTATACGTGGGATTTCTGACAGATTAAGTTACTAATACGTAGTGGAATGTGTTTCGCAACCTTAAAGCGAAAGAGTTTGAATGGGGATTTATTTGTAAAAAAAAATTACTTCTTAATGAATCAATGTAAAATAAATTATTCTTTAAAATAATGTATTTTACGTAATTTTTGGAAGAATTCTGTCGTACGAAAAACGTTCCTGTTTTTTTTTATACTTTTAATGTGATAAATAAGTTTAAAATGTAGTGTGTAAAGTATTTACAAATGCATTCTTTAAAAAATTAAGTTGAATAACACATTTTGTTTGAAATAATTATCTTTAAAATGTTAATATTGATTTCCCCAACTGAATTCTGTGGCTGAAAGGTAGGTATGCAGAGACTTATGCAGAGCCGTTAACGGTCTACACTAGTGTTCGTGTAGAATACGTGATTCCTGAAACTTAACGTACAATTTACCTGTAAAAAATTAATAATTATTTTATTTATCATAACTATGGCGGTATTTCTTGATGAATTTCTCGTGCAATAATTTTTGTTTAAGAGTTACGTACCTTACATAATAATACTTTGAACATCAATGAAACAGGCAAACTTGACACTCCGACTGGTCTTGTCCACACGCTCGGTATATGTATTGACGTCTTGCGCTGATGAAATAACAGGGTACTTTGCTTATTAGAAAATAACAAAAAAACTAACAAAATACTGCATTCTGTAACTTTATTTTACATATAATTTGTGCGTGTTGTTCTACTATGTAAAGGAAATTTCCTCGTTCTGCGTAAATCATTGTACTCCTATTTATTGCGACTAAAACAACACATTACTGGTGAAGGTCAAGGTTATTATTTTCTTCTGTCATTATCTTCCAAGGCTAAAAATTAAACTGAACTCAGACAGCGGGTAAGAAATAAACTACTACATTTAGAGTTACAGTTCAATCTGGATTGAACTACGAGTGCAATGAAGAACGTTATTCGAAATTTTACTTAAAACACACAATGGACTGATGTCGGAGTGCAGTCAATAAGCTAGTCCAATCACCCAGGTAGGTTGGAGTGTAAAGTACGGATTGAAACGTTTGTTGGTGCGACATACACACATTTCCTGATAAACATGCTACCCGTGCTGATAGAAGACATGCCACTCAACATCCGCCAAGACATGCAGTTCCAGCACGACGGAGCAGCACCTCATTTCAACATGATGGCCAGGAACCACCTCAATACCACGTATCGTACCCACACAAGTGGATCGGTGTATGTGGTCCGCAAGAATGGCCACGTTTAATGCTCCGTACACGAGGCTCCAGTACAGAAACTAGACGAGTTATTTCCAAAGAATACAGTTCACGTGCAATAGCATTCTCCACACTCCAGGTTTATTGCCGCGGGTTCTAAAATCGATTCTTCGTCGCTGCATGGTGTGGGTGGTCGTCACTTTCAACACGTCCTGTAAAGAATTTTCATTGTGCGTTGATTTATAAAGGTTCACTTTATTTCAGTTCCATTTTTGGTTAAACTATGTGACTACCATTAATGTATTTGGCATTGTGTTTTAACTAATACATGTTGTACTCATAATACATGATGTTATTGTTGACACCATTCATTGTATGCCCGTGAACGTATTAGTCGCCGATTTTGGAGGTTTTAACTTGCTGATTGGCCGGTCAGGTGAGGTGAGATGCAGAACATTTATTTTTTGTGTTTAACATTATGGCAAAAGCGCAGTCTTTACAGACGATTGAAAGTAGGCAACTGAAGGCGACTGGGGAAGGACTCGGCCAGCCCTATTTTACTAAGCACGATGGCCGGAGAGACGACACCTGACTAAGTGGAGTGGAGATGTAGGCAAGTTGACAGATAGACTATTAACTGTTCAGACTTTAAAGCGTGCAATGTTATTGCTGTGGATATGGAGCAGCGCCGTGAATAAAGGACAAGGGATATGGGAGTTCCACGAGTAAACCTATAGACCTGGGACTTTGTTCTGACTTGATGGCCACATGTAGACATCCTGGGGCTGGTCACGCCGGCAATAGAGTATGATGCTTTAAGGCGACAGGCGATCAGTGTGACAACTGCGCCACCACGGACCCTACAGGCATTAAGGCGATAGTTCGTTAATGTCGGTGATGATGACTCAAGGTATAACACTTGTTCCAACATTACATAACTGTAATTTTTAAGACATCATTATCATGTACCACCAGCAAATTTATGGCTGTGCGTGCACCTAACATTAAATTGCATTATTGGGATATGCTTTTAGTCCATACCACGAAAACGTCTGTATTAAGCGTAACAACACAAAATACAATTTTTATGCAAATAATTCGCAGACAACATACCCAATGAAACAACAAATAATGAATTTTGAGTATAATTTGTTAAATAAAATGTATAACACCCCAGTAGTTTTCATGGCTATGGGTTGCTATTCGAGGCAATATTTTTTTTTTTTTTTTTGTTTTCTAATTCGTACTTTAATAATGCGGTATCCAGAAACTTAGACACTTATCATTAAGGGGTATTGATTGTCAACAACCTTGGATTTATCAGTTTCTTCTCGATAACTTCTGTTCCAGTCGATGTATCAAATTTTTTGTCACGACAAGGTATAGATACAAACTTAATAGATTTTCTGTAATTGCTGGAACCATAATATATTCATTATTTTGCAACGGGAAACGGCTGAAGAGGAAAGATTGCTTTATTTACAGGAGCGAGTACAGAGGCCACAACGTTAACAGAAACAATGGCATATGGATTCCAAAAAGTGAATGAAACAATAAACTGTGAGCGTGAAAAAAGTAAAACAGTGTGTCTATTCCCTGATTTTTAGTAAAATCGCAAAACCGATCTGACAGGGATCAACCCCCCTTAATTTCGGAAGTGTTCCTTGCAAAACATCTAATTCAACTACATTTTCAATGATGGTTAAACCCCTTAGGGTTAGGTTTAACCTATATCGTATGTCTTTTTTATTTTCGACCTCTTTTTTTAATGACGAACCGTCTGCCGAAGTTTGTCATTGGGCTTTCAGCATCAGTCTGTATGTATGAATGCTAGGGCAAGCACTTCATGCTGGTGGCATATTCCCGGAGGCTGTTACCAGCAGACTTGGCCAGTTAAGTGGGGATGCTGTGGGCGGCCTCTTCATATGTGGCTGTGACTGTACTCGGTGTTAAGTTAATTCCAGCCACTTACTTGAGATTGGGTCCTTACGGTTGTTCGCGAGCTGCTTGAGGTACATCACTTTCGGCATGTGTGTAGAGTGTGGGAAGAATGCCTACACAATAATATCAGATTGCGTTAGAAATGTTTCATTGCAGTTATATTAGTTTGATGCATTGTTTTATCTCTTTTCGATTAGTCAGTTTCATATTCATTTCAATAATTGAAACCTATCTTCTGGTTGGTTTCGATTACCGTTCGATTGCTTCCGGCATTCACTTTGTGCCACACGGGCTCATAAATTAGCAGGAGCGTGACAAAATTAACCATAAAATAACGGTCCTTAGATTTTTCTATGCCAATGCTTAAAAAAAGCAGAATGTTAGTTAATTATATTTGTAAAAATTACCACATTAACTAAACCATCAATACTAGAAATATAAGTAAAGATTTTATATATCACGTTTTTTAATCAAACTAATACGTATAAAATAATTTGTCCTAGTCTCATATAGTTTTAAATACAGATTCCTAACTCCAAGCAGATTTTCCGTAAATTTGTTACTGTGAATGTTAATCGATATGTAACTACTTCTAAGATTTAAAACGATCAAAGTTGGGCGTATGCAATAGATATTTGATGCCTCAATAGTTCACCTAAATAATCACTAACAATTTATTTCACTGAAAATTATACCAGTACTCAGGTTTGAGTTTTCTGAATGACAGCTGCTCTCTACACTCATTATCTACTGCATGTGCATATGTTTTCCTATTTCAGTCTTACGAGTACTTTCATAGCTATTAAATATTGACAATCACAAACTTTCAGTACACTTGGTGTGGGATTATGAATATATATGGGATTAAATATCTGTATGGGACTGGAAAAAAATGTTATGCTTCAAAGTACGTTTTCAAAACATTTAAACACAGATTTATTTAATAACGATTTTCTGCTTATTAGTCGTGTGTGTAAAATTTCCAATCGTTAATTTATTATTTTGATGAGATTGTGACAGATACATGTGGTGAATTGCAGGGTTATTTCATTTACTCCATACCTGATCATATCTGAAAAAAGTGTTATACCTGCCTGCAATAAAATTCGCTTTCTTGTCTATCTGTTTGCATCAACGAGCTATGTAGTAAACATAGAGGGGCGGAAACAGCAATCTCCAAGGCTCTGAGGTGAAGCTCAATTGAACGTGGTATTTTGACTCTAGATAAAATGGCGAACTCTTATTTCCGGTCGAGAGACGAGAGCGATTATGCTAATTTAAACATTATTACAGTATAATATATTACAATAATTATTGGCATTTTTTATTGTGTTTAGCGGGATTTTATGCGAACATAATGACGGATTTTTAACATAATGTTGGCCACACTGCTGTTCGCCATGTTTTCTGGGGTCAAAACAGCCGTTCAATTGGGCTTCACTTTGAAAGCGTTTCCGCCCCTACTTGTTAACTATATAGCTCGTAGGTTTGCATGCCATCCACTTTTCAACAGCTGCGTTTAAAGCGCTTGCTCATCGGTAAGTTAGGTTAGAATCAACTGCAACATTTGTACAGACCATATAAATAAACAGATAGACAAAAAAGTACATAAACATTGCATTGTATTTCAATTCTTAGCTATTTTTAAAGTTAAAAGTATGTAGCTGGTCGGGATGTTAGTTTAAATACGATTGTAAAATTTGTGCCAAACACACAAACAAAAAAGCAAATGAATTTTGCTGTTTCATCCAGTTCTGAGGTTAGTTAAAAGTTTAAAATCTCTAGCTCATCTGGTAGTTAGTGAAGAAAGCGAGTTAAAAAAAAGTGTTAAATATCAGACGATAACAAAAATTTATTTTCTCTTTTCATAAAGAAGCACCGAAAGAGATTTTCTTTTGACCGTTTGTTTTTATTTGACTATAACAAGTATAAAATATATTTCGATAAACTTAATAATGGCGTTATAAACGTTTGTTTGCTGGTAGAATTATTAATTCTATTTAAGTAATTAAAAACTCCATAAACACTTAATCACAACCATTACACATACTTTCCTCATTACTCATGTTAACTAACTACTTAACCATATTTTTAGAACTAAACTGCAAATGAACGTTAATGCAAGTATTTGAGTTAACATGCGTTTAACAACAAACCATTTTCCCACAAATAATTCACCACTTATGGTCCCAGGAGAAAAAGAGTAATAATAAATAACTTTTCGCTGGTTGAGTGGCTGGTAGGTAAAGTTTATACTGTATAGTATGACATATCCCAGTAACCGGCATCCTAAGCACACCACTGATTTTGTCCCTCGCCAACACACACACACATAACACAACCTACCTATGTAGCCACCCAAGACACTCACAACGTGCATGCGCAGTATTTCCTCAATGTATGTGACTGCTCTGGCCTCTGAGCGGTGTGCAGAGCTTCGTTCACTGAAAGAAATATAACATTGTAAGATCAAAATCTATGTGGCAGTTACCCTCTAAGACTTTTAATACAAGTATAATAATCTGTTTGACTCTACTGATATTGTTACTGTTATATGGTAACGCCAAAAGATCAGATTTTAGCAAACCAGAACGTTATAAATCTGTGATATCATTACTTTCTACACAGTATGTATTTACCACTACAACTTAATAGAGTTCTGACTACTGTACAGTATGCTATTACTTGCAGTATTGCTCTAATTCCGATACATAGCTTAGGCCTACTGTGCTCGTAGCAGTAATGTATGAACAATTGGTTCTGCAGCCCTGAATAGCAAATTAGCTCCAGTTGTAGGCTATGGAAATTCCAACAATCAGTTATGTTGCTTTTATGGAGTAACATGGTAGCCCAGCAACAGTGTGTTGTGATTCTAAAAATCCGTTCTGTAGTGTTTATCGAGTAGCGTGATAGACCCATAAATAGTGTGTTGTAACCCTTTCTGTTCTGTACTGCTTACTGAGAAGCATGACTGGCCCCGCATTAATACTACAAAATGACAGGCTGCATTGTTTCTTTAGACACATCGTCGTATCATCATGTCTTCAGACCAAACTAAAAACAATTATTCACATTATTCACTAAGTTGACACTGTTATACATTTCGGATTCGTTGCGATCGGTCATACATATTGTTACAAGTTTGAGAGCACAAACTTTATATGTGGGCAATTCCCATGAGTTCTTTGGGATAGAGGTCTTATAATTACAAATAAAAGAGTTAAATTAAGTACTGGATTTAATAGCTCACAAAGCTACGAAATACACAAAACAGTAATCAACTAGAACTCTCACAACACAATTAGTTATGCACACAATTACT
>PNEQ01033761.1:0-35248 GCA_003012365.1 Medauroidea extradentata | reverse complement strand
ATCATGTTTCGGATGTGCTAGCAGTCACGTCCGCCGCCCTCGAAGGGTTAAGACGCAGTTGGGACAGGTATCTATGACGTAGGTTCGGCGGTTTTCCCACTATGAGCCACCCGGGCTTTGAGTCATCGGCCAGCCCTCAAGGTGTTACGAAACAGCCGCCGACCACTGGCCTCCAGGAACATGGCACGCAACAGTATACACAAATTTGTCAATTCGCAGATCGCAAATAGCGTGCGGTAAAGATATGATGACAGTCTTGTGCGGTAAATGGTAAACTGTACCAGGGATTGTTACAGTTACACCAACATTATTTTAATGACACTAGTCTGCACACAAACATAAAAGGCGGCCACTTATTTACGGGCTTGGGTCCGCCGAGGGTCGAGGCCGGATCGATGCGGTTGGTTGCCGTGCACTAGCTGCAGCTACTGTCCGCGCTCCAGCTCTCGAGTCCCTGGCGTGTGTGCATTTCTACGTCGAGCGCGGTCTACCGCAATTTTCATCACCATTATTTTATTTTTTAATTGTACAAGATATTTTTTTTTCTTATTTTAGACACAAAATGTGACTAAATTTGGCTCTTGTGAAATTTTTTAACTCCCACAGTTTTCGCGTAATGGCTTGTTAAAGTCATATTTTTGCATGTTTCCGTTTTAACGACCACACTAAAACCAACTGATATACCAAACTAAAAAAAAAATCACTGTGGATAAAGACATTGCAGGCTACAATGACATGCTCATAAAATTAAACAATAAAAATTATTTGAATTAAAAAAAATGCTCAAACTGAAAATAAAAATTTAAAACGTTCAATAACGCAGTAGCAAACACGTGCGTCGACATGCTATCGGCCTTGCTGTATTCAAGGACAGGGCAATTTCACGAGCATGCTTGAAACCATACTCAATCACCGTGTATTCGTTCACTGACTGTTGTCCCAGCCAGTAGCAGCTGATGGACAAATGGTCGAGGTTTGAATACAGGCTGTCCAGAAACAAACTCCTACTAAGCACACCACGCGAATCCTGAGCTAAATTGGAGACGAAAATGTTAGTCGAAAAACGGTGTACATTTTATGTTCGCTATGTGGCAACACTGCACGGAGACAGTCCCCACTTGCGCTCCACGATCAAGCGTTATTTCATGTATGTAAAGTCAAGTAAACATAGAATCATGTTTGGACTGCTCAGGATTTTAACCAGGACCAATAACACGCAGGTCAGAACAGTAGTAACAAGATAAGTAAGATATCTGTGGAGCGCAAGAGGGGAGTGTGTACAGTGCTATGTTGTCACATTGTGAAAATAAAATGTCATCGTACAACATTTTGCCACTGACATTTTCGTATTCATTTTTATCCAGGATTCGCGTGGTGTGGTTAATTTAGGCGTTTGTTTCTAGACACTCTGTAATTACAGGACAGTGGATTCTAACAAGCAGGTCTTTGAACTCGCGAAATATTCCTCTCCCTATGTATTGCTTATATCTACACCCGCCAGGGACTCGGTGGTGGCGCGAGGACAGTTGATGTTGACGGGGCGTCGAGGGAGAGCGGCAGGCGTGGAAGCCATCACTCGGGCCGGCGGGGGCGGGAGAGACAAGACTAGACGTGACAGGCGTAGTAAACGCAGGTCCTCGCGAGCCGGAGGGACTACGGGAGGAAGTGTGTTAGCGGGGCCGGCCACAATGCACAGGTGCGTGCGTCTTGTCCTCAGGCTCTGAAAGTCGCCGTTTGTTCCATGTGCACCTGCGGCGAACACCAGCTTGGCCTTGAAACCTCGCAGACACGCTGAATTTTTTTTATTTTTTGTGGTGGGAACTGTAATGGGTGAAATCCCCCCTATTAGCACGAGTTTCTCCTGGCCTGATGGGAAGTTGACGTGGTGAAATAGACCACGAACCTAATCGCGGAGAGCGTGGCTGATCACGCGTAAAGTCCGACTCACATCAGAAAGACCTCACTGAAGTTAAGACAAAATTACTTTGGTACTAAATAAACACCCTCTCATGTTCCTGACCCTGACAGTACTCTACATACCTAGGTGAGGCTCAACGTGAATGCATACAGAGAGGCATATTTTTTATAAACAATATCGTATGTGGAGGATACCCGAGGACCAGGATATTGCACACCGAATGCAGACTTTATTAATAGGAGCTCGTAGACAATCTGCGTACCCCGAAGGATGACACGAAATAAGGCGCTACGATGGAGAACCGCCGGAATGAGGAAATGGGGCAAACCGGAGGATGTCCCCGAGGAAAACCGCCGGCCAGCGACATTGTCCGGCACGATTCCCACGTGCGAAAATCCGGGGACCGACACAGACGGGAATAGAACTTGGATCGCCTTGGTGGGAGGCAAGTGGTCTACATTTTTAATGATAAAATTAATGAGTTTATGGACATACACCATTGTTTATAATTTGTTGACAAAACTTGCATAACGATTAGCAAGCAATCCACAAAGACAACAGGGCAGTTGAACGTACAGGAAAAATATTTTTCAGAATGAACAAACACATTTTACCAACTTATTTTTTAATTAATTAATTTTTCGAATCAAGAAATTACGAATTGGAAATTCACTCAAATTGTTATGAATGTTTGTAGCAATTGAACTTTGTAATAAGAATGTATGGGATTATGGCTATACATTCTTATCACCAAGTTCCACTGCAAAAAAAAAATGCAAATAGCTCAGGTTTTTTATAGTTCCAAGATCAGCGCACCCTAAATAACCTCTCACCGCAACCTTGCTTGTAAAAGTAGTGCAGTGGACCGCAAATTATTCTAGTTCCTGTCCGTCTTGTGCTGAGCTAAGATCGAGAAAGAATACGCATCACGCCTCAGCCTAGCCTCTAGGCGCAAGTCAGTGAACTTACCTACTGTCTTCTCGTCGATAACTCACCTCTGTGAGACACTCAGTGGTGCCCTTATCAGTCCATGACGTAACGTTAAACACAAAAGTCTATTGTACACGTCTATACCATTTGAAATGTTATGCTTCTAGATGTTCAACCTACAACGGACGGTAAAAACACAAGTTTTGTATCATTTTCATCCGCGAGAAAATTATTGGTGGACCTTAAATAGGTATACACACGTGTAACGTTCTTGAATGCTGTTCCTAAGCAGACTTCACTTAACGCAGATTGAGTGATTATCGAATAATTGTTCATAGGCCGAAGCTTAGCCCACCGCTCGGCGTCCCGGGCAGTTGTCCACCTTAATGCCACGGGCTGCTATTTTTGCTGCTACTGCGAGTGAGGTGGTGCTACGATAACACGTTGGACAGGCATTCGGGAGGACCCGAGTTCGACCCCCGCCTCCGACCATCCTGATTTCGGTTTTCCATGGTTTTCTGAAATAGCTCCAGGCGAATGCTGAGATGGTTCCTTGACAAAGACCATGGCTGACTCCTCCCCCACTTCCTGTCATTGTACCAAGTTGTGTGTTGCCGTCTCTAATGACCTCGATGTCAACGAGACGTTAAGACAAATTATCTTACCATGAATCCTAAAAGGGAGAATGTGTCACAAAACCATCACACAGATGTGTCGGAAATTATATTTACTATATAACCTATATCATTTGGGTTGAATATTGACTTAATGAAATTTTCATTAACTAATTACTGTCATTTGGGGAAAATTTGTACCTGGCAAGGAAACTTTGCACCAATAGGTCACTTTAATTTCAAATAAAGGATCAATGAGTCCATTAATACTGTTATGTTCTTAATGAATACATTTGTAAACCGTGAAGGTTTTTTAATGGTCGAAGGCCGCAAATTCATTTTATAAAAAAAGTCTGATACAATGTTATACTGAAATTGCACATAGTTACCCCAAATGGCTATAATTTCTTAAGGCGATATTTAGCCAAAATTATGTTTTTTATGCAACAAGAAAACACCTTGTCAACTACGAGTCTCGTACGTAGAGTTCGTAAATAAATACGATGTCCCTGTCCTGGTACAATTTCATACGGTATGCTTATAAACAGATTTTAAAAATTGTTCACAAATCGCTAATATTGTTTTTCAATTCTTAACGTACTTGCTTTGTGTTGGAAGATAAAATTGGAGGGGGCTCACAAATTTAAATTGACTTTATCAAGAGAGAGAATATTTTTAAGTCGTGGTAAAACACCCAACATGCTACAAAAAAAAGTCCTGCCGTTTATGAAAGTTTTGCTCTGGTGGAAGGAAGGCTGTCTCGAGCGGCCAGCCTCGTCTTACAACGCACTAAATTGCGCAGACAGTAACGAATGACACCAAATGACGCGAGTTCAACTTTGTAAAAAGTGAAGAGAACTTGGCCAGCACTCAACATCTAGGTCTTTAGCTCAGGTGAGGTGTGACATGATGTGAGCACAGAGCGGCGCCGGAATGATGGAGCGGGGGAAACGGGAGATGGCTGAGAAAATCCACCGACTAGCAGCATCGTCCGGTACGATTTCCAAATACGAAAATCCGGGGACCGACCCCGTCGGGAATAGAAACCAGGACTAGGTGAGAAGTATGGAACAATATTATCTCTTACTTAATAAACCTAGGTTGCTGGAAGGAAAAAAAAAAGGGGGGGGGGAGTGTCGGATACGAGTAAATCTCAGCCCCCGCGCAGTCCACGCCAAGACTTAGGTTTTGGCAAGCGGCTTGGTTTATGCGATAAATAATATTTGCGTGTATACAAAGTTATTTCGGACAGTGTTTTTCTTTGCGAAAAGTAAGGGGAGAGGTGGCAGGAGTTAATCACAACGACGCGTTCTCTACGTAAGGCAAGGCGGCTTGCCCGCGAGCAGTGAGCGCTTCCGTCAGCTAACGGGCGTTGACGGGTACTTACAGTTGGTCAGCCGTTAAAAATAACAACCGTTAAAACAGCGCGCCTGAAGTGTCGGTAAAGCGAACTAGCTGCCTCTGTGATTGGCCGTGGTCAGCAGGGGTGCCAACCCCATCAGTAGTGTTACTTCACGAGCCATCGTGGCTTTGCAAATATATACACTGATCTCGCTCGAACCCGGCAACAGATCGCCTGGCGTTTAATAAAATTAATTAAGTTCACAAACTCAAGCCGAACATATTAACTAAAGGCAATACGTTTTTAAACGCTGATACAGAAAAACTAAAAACTGGCAATCGTAGATAATTGTTTTTGTCGGTCTTATTAGCAGTTTGCCCCAATAGTAAATTTCTGACGAACTATTCGTAACGCCAAAATTCCCTGCATTTGCGGCGTAGGAGATAAAGCACCAAAAATTCATAACATTGACAAAATACTCCGTCACAGTTGCCAAAAAAATCTCTAGAAAATAAGTTTTCATAAGTTTAATTTATTTGTAAGTAGAATATTCACGGTGTAGTTATTATAACTAATATTATTATTATAGTTTTCGTATAGTGGCATGTCAAAGTCCAAATTTGCATAAAACTGTTTTATGCCATGATGGAAAACCAACTGACTTACCGAAATTAAATAAGTCACTCTAAATAACAGTGTCACGGGCTACGCCAAAACCTGCATAAAACCGCATTGGATTTTAATTTATATTTTAAAAAATTGAAATTTTTCAATTTTTAAATTCAAATTCAGTAATGGTTTTAAAATACAATACAACGTTCAATGCGATTTTTATGCAAGTCTCGGCATAGTCCGTGACACTGTTTTTCAGTGTGAATTATTTCGTTTCGGTAAGTCAGTTGGTTTCCCTCTCTAGCATAAACGCGTTTTATACAAATGTGGACTTTTGACATGTCATTACACTAAAACTATGAGAGCTAAAACATTTTCATTGTAGTAAAAATAGTCAAACTGTATGTCTATATAACAAACAATATCTCGCACAAACATAAATTTTGGGTTAATCACCCCCATAATTACAACTGGCAGAAATATTGGAATTGGTCTGAAATGGGATTCATAAGTAGGCGACTTGCATTACCTTCTTAAGACAAAATATTAGAAATAAATTATAAAATTCGCATTTTGATGTAACTCAATACGGGAAAAACCAAAATGGGGCAATTGTGGAACAGTTTCCCCCTTCTTCTTGAAAATACGTTTCAAATGATGGATTCCTTCAGTGTGACACCTTTCACCAGAGTAAAATGTTTACTTTTCATCGTCGTAAACATGTAATTAAAAATAAGTGAAGATATTTACTTAAAACGTTTCCAGTCATAGAATACAAATTTTCAGAAACCTTGCAAACTTCAGTTAACACTGCATGTTAAGTTATAAATATATATATCCTTCTCTTTATTTTTATTCTGAAATTGCTATTACGCGGAATCTCGGAATCAATTGTCAATCATTGGCCTCATCATTGATTTAAATATTATTTAAAATACTAATGGTAAATAGATCACAAGCAATCTTGTAAATAATTGTCCTCTTAATACTAGAATTTCAAGCACGTCACAAAAACATTTGAAGGGCTGAGAAGCAAAGGGGTATAAGTGTATTTTCATGAAACATGAGTTTAGCGCATATTTTGGTAGTTAAAATGTAAAGTTAATAATTTTGTCGCCGAGAGGTATGTGTGACACAGTCTCGTGAGCCATAATTTGGTGGTTTTTTACAAACACAGCTGTCACAAAATATGCTGTTAGTTTGAGAAGCGAAGATGTTATGAATGTCACTTATACCCCATGTTTCTAAGCCCTTCATTTAATTTGGGATCTTAGTGTAAATATATATATATATATATACACACACACACACATATATTTGTTATTTGCGAAACAGGTAAGCCAAGATTAATTATAACTAAGCCAACTTTTGCATAGAAACAAAGGCTTCCCGTGTATACGCGCATGTGTTCTTTTCCTTTTAAATGCATCGCACGTGAGAAAAATGGCAGAAGTTGCAGTTAACCGGCGGATCTTCTCGGGGTACTTCCTTTTCCTCAGCCACTGTATCCCGTCGCTGATCACATCATGCCATCCCTAAAGTTGGTTTGCGATAAAGCTCTCTTGAAGACTAACTTGTCCACAATATTAATTTTAAAAAATATTATTGTGACTTCAGAATTTAACTCTTGAGTACGGTAGGAACGTACGCCACTTTGATTGTTATTGCTGGTATTTTGTTTACATTAAAATGTGACAGGAAACTATAAACTATCTAAAAAATAAAAAAAAAAACTAGGGTTTCAAAAGTGCCCACTTTATCCCGAACCACACATACCAACGCTCAACACCTTGTTGTTAGGTGTGCGACCAAATATTTCCACTCTCCTTCCCTTGGATCATATTTATCGTTAGGCTGTGTGTGCTAACATTTCATACTGAATAGTATAACAATCAAATATAATTTCGTCACAGATAACATCGCATGAACAAACAAATATATAATTTCGTATCTCTACATTACCAATTTGAATTCTTTTTGTTTATTTGCACCCACATTGAGGAAAGTGGTCTTATTAGTTAAGCTTGTAACTTCTCGATACATGAACATATCATTAATTGTTAGCACTATTGGCAGAACATGAGTAGTACAGTTTAGTAGCCGGTTATAATCGAGGAGTTTGAGTGTGCATTTTTGGGGCGAGTGTAGATTCGTGACGTCTCGACCTCAGCTGTCTTGTAAGATGACCTTGAATTTTGACCTAAAGAGCTCCAAACATCCAAAAGTCCTCAATATTTCCCAAAAATTCCCCAAAAATTTCTAAATATTTCCCTACAATTTCACTTTAAGTTTTGGTCAAAATTCCTCTAAAAATACAGCCATTGCATTAAATAATATAGTAACCTCAACTCCCGATGAGTCCATGCTATCAACATGCTTCATCCTCATTCTACCGAACTAGATGGCGCAGTGGCAACACGGGCTCACACTCGGGAGGATCCGGGTTTGAATCCCTGCCTCAAGGTTTCAGCTTCCCGTCGTTTTCCGAAATCACTTTCCGCGAATGCAGGGATGACTCATAACTAAAGGCCATAGCCCGTTCCATCCTAGTTTCCTGCCTATCAAGAGACATTGGGTCCGCCTCTAAATGACTACGCAGTAAAGTCGACCTGCCTCATCTACATTCAACTGGCAAGTGTTCCGACAAGCGACTGGTATGGCGGCACGACAGCTGGTCCAACAAGGCGTTATCGCAACTCGAGCGTATTGACCTCAATCTGGCGAGTCGAGTCAATATCTGGGTTCGCGAATGACGCAACACTGCGTACTACGACGGCGCCTAGGAAGGGGAACGTGCTGTGTTTACCTTTGTTCTGTTCACTTCGCTGCTTCTGCGACAAACATCATCGCGAGTGACGGTGGTATTAACACGACCACCATGTCGTGTACTATAGAAGCCACAACAATACTAATTTTTGACAGTAAACATACTTTCCTCATAGAAAAATATTGTTAATATACCGTCATGTTCTGTGGTTTGACAGACAGTTGAGTGTGTTTATGCAGAAGTAACCCGTGGCAGTGGAAAAGAGTGATGTTCACACAGACAGCTGCATGCAGGACTGCCAATATAACTATCAAAAACTAGAATACTTATGTATAGGCGGTTCGGGATAAAGTGAGCACTAAAAAAAACCGCTAAAACTAAATTTTCAGCCAATTCGTATCTTTCCGGCTGACGACGGGAAATATCGAACTTCTCCGGACACGTCACATGATGTTTGCGTGCGTAAGATAAATTGTGCGGTCGGTAGGAACCTATAATGTATGATAAAAAAAAGTTTATTAATTATTAAAACAAACATATTACGAGTTCATTTCATTTCAATATTATTGCACTTAAATTGGAAAATACACGGATCTACATTCGGCAATTCACTGCCAACCGTACAACGAGTACATCGTTAATGTTGAAATTGTCCATGCAGTAATGGATAGTAATTTTCTTTCAAAGGTTAAATCTTTAGTGCTCACTTTATCCCGAACGACCTATAAGAAGATGAAGGGTGACAAAAGATGAGTATGGAGCAGCTCGTATTTGAAGAAGGGGGGGGGGCATATATAAGAAAACCCGTCGTGCAACGGCAGCGTCTGGCAATATTTCCACATGCGAAGAGACAGGTCGGCCGCCCGGGAATCGAACCCGAATAGCCTTGGTGGGAGGCGTGTACCGGTGTCAACGGTTGCCCCTATACGAGCTAGTGCAGGACAATTTTTGACAGTACCTTATTTGTGAATACATGTAGGCTGCAAGTAAACTATAATAACGAGTAAAAGTGAAATTATGTGGAAGCTCAACGGTGGCTGCCAAACGTAGACGTACATCAAAAGACAACGTTATGTACACCGTAGCTGTCACATACACTCGTTCGTGGACTGGATATCGTACTGTACATGTACAACTAATTAAAAAGCGTTACCAAAACTATACAATTTCCAAAATGGTACAATTTAAACTGACCATGGAAGAGGGTTGTTTATAATGTCTAATACTGCAGTGCCGGAAACACCCTCCATCATATTAACGAAAGGATCTTTAACAAAATCAGTACTACAGTGACTATTCACTCGCAAGCACATGCGAAGATTGGATGACTACAGATTACAGAACACAGCCCTGTTATATCAGGAAGTATGTGCTCATGTGTTTATACATAGGCTACATGACGTTCGACAGTCAGGAATTCATTTGCTACCGCGCGCTCAATTGGTGCGATTTTTTGTCCTCCCTCCCGGATTGGGCTACTACTATTTCTTCGCCATTGCTGTAACAGTTGTTTGCATCATGCTTACTCACTTCCCAACCCGGAAGTTAAGACTTCTTGTAAACCGAACTGCTTAATAAAATGAGGTCAACGAATGTATTAACAACTACTGTATGTGATTGATGGGAACAATAGAAGTGGAAGATGTGGGGTGGAGATGGTGGGGGTAGGGGGTAAAGGTAGGTCAGTACCAGTGAAACCCGAGTTCTTAGATGGTAAGTCAGTGCTAAAGTAAACTATTGCATAAAATCCTAGGTTAAACCGAATATTTTAGCAATGTATATTATATACTTAAATATATTTTATTTATGTCTGATTCAATGCGTCCGTTTAACTATGGAAAACATAACAAACCAGGAGAATAAAGAAAGCATAAAAATGTAGAAAAATAAACGAAAGAAGATAATACAACCAAGAAAGTGAAGAAGTTGGTGAAAATTACAAGGCAATATCTTCAGGAGTTTTGTTTGACGCAAGTTACAAATAAATTCACAAGCAGTATTTTCTTAAACAACCAGAAAAATTAAGTTAAGTACGAGGTTTAAAACGGCAACTACAATACGAAAAAAAAAAAAAAAACGGATACGCAGTGCCGCCACTTGTGTCGGTTAAATTCCCATGTCGTCGGCACGTTTTTGTGAAAAAAAAAAAAAAAAATAACGGCTCTGCTGCCACACCTTTCCAGACACACGTGCACTTCGACAGTAAACTAGCAGGCAGCTTAACCGGTATTATCATAAACCAAGCTCTAACCGGAAAACTGACTTCCTCCCGTATATGTAGCTGGTTCGAAGGTTATCTGAACACCTCTGGTTCTGGAAGCGCCGTATAGTTCCTCCTTTCTGTTCACTGGACATATCCTTCCACCTCGTACAAATATCAACTTTTAACATTTACACGAACCTGAAGGCTGGGATGCGGATGAAACCCTGACATTATTACAAGTGCTACAATAACGGCAATTAAGAGTGTGCAAAAATTTACATAACATGAAACACAGTATAAGGTCGATTATCAACTAGTACAGAGCCATCACGTTCACAGATGAATGAACAGACGGACACAACGCTGCCGTTTGGAGCAGACAAATGCGTAGAACGAACATAGTTAATGTGTACATACTTCCATAATCCTGGTATACGGTATCAAAAACATTTCTTTATGTTTATAAGATAAAGGCTCAGTTACTGTACTTTAGCGCACCAGATGGCAACAGTGAACGGATAACAGGAATACGTTTACCACATTCTCTCTCTCCTCCCTCCTGAAAATATGACCGTAGAATACCAACTGCATATTACAGTTAACTGTACATTTAATATATTGGCTACAACTACCACACTGAAATAGGAATAACGAAAATTGCACTACAAGAAAATTAAAACATCAATTTATAGTAAAAAGTTATTTGATAAATACCCACGGGTTATAAATACAGATTCAAGTAAATTCAAACAGGCTTGGTAACGTGACCTGGTTCGTTTTTAATAATTGCAATGTATTTACTAATTGATTTGGTTCATACAATATTTTTTTGAAATTGCAATATATAAAGAACTGCCTATTAAATTTAAATCTCAGGTAAATCGGGCGTTCATTAAATAAAATAAAATAAATTTTAGCTGTATATATTTTTAGTTACATTGGCATTGCCTGTTAGTTTCAGCCGATAGGAATGTAGTTTTGCATTACTGAAGAAAAACGTAATGGCGGCCGTGTTCAGCTGTTTATTCGTATGTGGATTTATTTTTATTTCATGTGAATGGTACTATAAATAGTAGGGCAAAAGTAGCGATTTTGTGAAATTCTTGGTTTGCACAGTTTACAATTCCTTTAGTATTTTAATTGCCAGAGTTAACGGTTAAATTATAACATAAAATTACAAAGAACGCTGCACAAACTAGTTCGCTTTCGAACATTTTCATATCCGTTGCAACGGAAGTAAAGAATATATTTTGTATTTACCTGTACAAAACACGTCAACTGTAACTATGGTCACGAAAATAATCCACACAGCCAGAAATTGGATTTATTGGGGGAAAAGTTAAATCGCAACACACTAAATCGGTCTCCGTAGCGTAGTCGGTTAGGCACCGGGTCCACGGTGAGAAAGGTCCTGGGTTCGAGTCCCAGCTCGGGTATGGATGTGCTGTCCATTCACCTCACTTCACCATCATCTGCTGCCAGGATGGCGCTGGAACTGCGTGCAGCGTGTTCGGTGATACGTTTTTTTCTCAGAGACCAGTAAACGTGCGTCCATAATGCTTATCTACGAAAATAAAACACACTTCACACTACTTGTGAATGTGACTTTCAAGACACCACGCACATTGGAAGCATTATTTTAAAGCCCTCAAACTTGGTTAAAATAGGCTTATTCACGCGGTTGTTTCTCAAGGTATAATTATGTAACGGATTTGTTCGAAAATCAGGTATACGAGTATACATTGAACTTCGCTGCAGTGACGCGTTCAATAAAATGATCGGGTGAACGCTACTTAAGGGGCTCGCCTCGTGGCACATGTGTTTGTGTGAGTGAGGTATGGTCCTAAGGGCGACGTCGTATGGGCCATACAACGGTGCGTCGCCTCTACGCTTAAGGCGTGCAGTCTTCGCGAAAAAACAAATTTCCTATGGGACTTTAAGTGGTGACCCTATTGTTTTATTTACGAAATCACAAAGTCCAATGCACTACCCTTAAGTGGTTTCACATGTATTCGACTAGTATATTTTCCGCTATAGCAGACTGAAAATCCCGTTTTAACCCATTTTGACGTGCCCTGAAAGGGGATTTCTAATACGTGTGTTGTCTTGAAAGTACTTAAGGGCAGTCGTCTGAAGTGGTGTGTTCTTTTCGTAGAGAAACGGCGTGAACACACGTGAATTGGTTTCCGTGTAAAACTTTTTCTTCAAACACGCTGCAGTGTGATTTTATGGCAACGAGGCGGGCCCCTTAAAGTCCCACAGTAAAAACGTTACGGCGGGAATACTGCGCGTACGTTTACGACTTTGGCCGTAGAGGCGATATGTACCGGTCGACGTCGCTCATAGCGCCTCATCGATTTTCGTCTCACACACACAAACGAACTCTCTCACCATACCTCTCGCAACACCCATAATAAACATGTGTAAAATTATTACATCAAAATAACGATGATATTAAACACAACAGAACAATCAGAATTAAATAAATCAAAATAGGGTGACCCATCTACAACATACGATCCCAATAAAACTAACCTATTGCCAACAGCGGCCAGCAAGAAATTTAGCACATAATAGCAGTATGTTCTCATTCATCTTAAAACCACTGCTTTTCATCCATTAGCGACCCGGGCATTTATCTGATTCAACGACCTGCAGGCTGGACTCCACACTCTGTCTTTAGCTACTTTTTCATTGGTTGTTGCTCCAGTGAGTGACCAATTGTACATATGACAAGGTAGCACGGGAGTCAATGAGTGTTTTCATGTGGTTTACAGTCCTTCATGAACAGTTACAGAGATGATGACCAAATTGCTGAAATAATTAATAGCACAGGGGTCTGAAATTTGATGACGTTTTCTCGATTCATCATTAACAGACCTTAACCCTGGCAATCAAATGGATATGCAAACAAGACCACAGAGAACTAACTACATCAGCAGGGCTTCCAGGTAAGTTCTCTCGTTCGTGGAACAGACAGGTTACAAGGAGGCGATCGCCCCACCCAAGGTCGCGAGATCCACCGACCTCCGCCGTCGTGAGTCAAGACGGAGGAATTCTGCTTGTATGGGGCGGAAGAGGCCGAACACCCGGCACGGGACTTGCTCCCCGACACGACATTCCACTCGCAACATGCGCGCCCACCACTAGGCTGGGTCAACAGCCACAGAGGTTGCGTAAGTTCGCGCAACCATACAGTGTCGTGCAACTTCGAACCCACCGAACTTCTGTATCGGAGGGCAGAAATGAGAAAAAATGGGAGGGGGAACAGTCTCGTTCCATCAGGGCCATGCACAGCCTTAATAAGTACGTATGGCGGCAAGAAGAGATTAAAATACGTATAATTTTGCCAATTTTTTCAATTTTTTAAAAATTCATAACAGCAACGGACACTTGCGTGAAATACAGTACAGTACCCAAAACATTCTTATCGGAATGCTTTGAAAAAATTCAAGACTACGAGCACTTATACGGTGCACAATTCAATGTACTGTACGTGACAGAGACGAGTGGCCCTGGGCGGTATGCGGGTAAGCGGAGGCGAGGAGGCGTCACTATGTCTGAGAAAGTGGCCCAGGACATGCTATCGTTGAAATCAAAAACATTTGTTTCTACTTATACAAAAGCAATAAAAAAATATATGAGAATTTATTGGTTTGTGGACGCACGCCATTGCTCATGTTGAGCACTGTGCAAGAAGAATCATATTCTTTTCCAGTTGTCTTACTGATAAATGCATACCGGGTCCATACCGGGCATTGATGAGATTTTTAAATGTCTCAAAAAATATATACTGTACCTTCGTACTCTGGAATACACTTAGTGCTCTATTGGGCGTAAAGTAGTTATTTACGCTTCAACATTTAATTCTATATTATTCATTCCTAGTTATTTTAAGAATTAATTTTTAAATTGAAAATGAAAACTGAAACTGAATATTTGTTGCGACCATATTCTTTCAAATTGAGTTTACTATGAATTTTTTTTACAAGACAGAAAAAAATTACAAAATTAAATTAATGTTGTAAGTGTGATAATTTCAATAATTTGATAAAATTATACGGATTTTGGTGTTTAAAAAAGCTACATAGCAAAATAAATTTGAAAAAAAAAATACCAAAACCATTTGTATAGTATCGGTTTTGATTATTGGCAACAGTTTTGGCATAATTGGGACTATCTTCTCATGCACACAGAAATGTGGATAGTGTTTCTAATTGCACACTTGTCGAAGTCATCTAGTTTCAAAGAAGTGTATTTTTCCCGTGATATTTTCCCCGGGTATAATTATTTGTTGCGGTCAGTTTCATTTACTATTTTATTTTATTGTAAATATCAGTTTTATGGTGGTTACACAAATGTCCGTGTAAAAAGCCGCGCGAAGAGTTGCTTAATTTAGCCTTCCGGTAATGATACAGCCTGTAGTTCTACTTCCTGATCATTTTTGTATTTCATTGCTTATAATTTTACTTCCCTAGCTATGAATTACGTTTCTCTTATTATTGTTGCCATTGCAAAAATTGTATATTAACCAATAAAATATGTTCAGGTTCTTGAATAGTAATAAATAGAAAATACAATGTATCAGCACGTATTGGCACTGTTCAGAAAGGAAATACGGATATCATGTTTCAACTATCCTCGGGCATGGTAGAACACGCAACCGATGTTTTCGCGCCCGACTTCACAACTGCCTGGGAACAGGTAAACGAGACTGGTTTTTTTATGAATTCTCAAGCCTCACCCCAACCCCTCCTTCCCCACGTCTAGGGCCGCTCGTCTGTGTCACGCACAATTAGGCGTTTTGCAAAATAAAGTACCGTCCCTTCGGGAAAAAAATAATTTTACTTGATTTTTGGCTTATTTTCATAACAAAATTGGCGATACTTTAGGTGCAAAAATCTGGAAAACGATGCTATTTATTGCTACCAAAAAAATTAGGTACAAATTACGATATGTCTGTAACAAAACAATGTAAGGGTTTTTCAGTTTTAACGTTATATTGCTTTAAAATAAATAAATAAATATATACATATATATATAATATAGAACATTTGGCTATACTCTACCCTGAGATAAGCAATTACTGATGGTGGAAAAATGTAATGGTCCATGTGGAACGAAATCTGCATACACCTAAGGTGATTAGTGTCGTCACATTAAAAAACAAATTTCATGTCACTGAGAGTACAACTTCGTGGAGGTAAAAAAATCACTTTCACAAAAGTTCTCTTTGGTTCTGAAAGATGCCTTTACTGGATTTATTTACTTGGACATACTCCATTGCGAAATAATGTATGTAAAGTATGTCCAAGTAAATAAATCCAGTCATGCACACCCAATGCTCATCTCTTTCAAAGATCAAGATGCCTTTAGTTGGCATGAGGTAAAAAAATATCAATGTGTCACATAAATGATCACCCGTTATTGGAAAAACTGCCCCATGGTACGGACAATTAATTAGTAGAAACAAGTATTTTAAATTAACAAACGTCGATGCAGTAAATGTCAAAACATAACGCGATGCAGAAGATTCACAACACAATGCAAAATCAGCTATAATATTGAATTTAGTATGTGAGTAAATAATTAAATATCTTTATTGAAATAAAAATATTACACGTTTAAAATTATTAAAATGTATTTTAAATTTAATGTGTTTAATTTGTGAAGGCAAAATGAAATATTAATACAATTGGTAATAGTCAGTTATTTAATTAAACAAAATTGATAATATCGAAAATGAAAGTGAAGATAAACTAATTACATCACCAGACACCCTTACGTAGTTGCTGCTTCATATTCACAGCGGCCGCGGTTATGTACCGACTAGTTGCCCCCCCCCCCCCGGGACGTACGGGCCGCTGGGAAGGGGCGGTGGTTCAACCCCTACTGCCCTGGCGACTGGTGTCGACGTTACGAGCCTCAGCAGACGGCAGGTCGTCGTTTTACGGCCGAGTATACCTACCGAGGGTAACACGCCACGAGGCCATAAAACATGTTGTAATAAGACTACGCTACGCTGCAGCTAATATAAAATGTAGACACATCTACAAGCTCTACACTTTTATTTCATTTTCCGGAAATAAATTTCAAGGGTAGCCGAGAAAAAAATCGTAAAAACTTACAAAATGTTTCGAGGAACTGAACAGCCGACAAATGCACATGGACATGTAGACGGGGCAAAAAAAAAAAATTGTTCACACATCCCATAACTGTCACTGCCACAACTACAACTCACCACTCATCACCTCCACTACTGCTTATAAAATAATAAACTGTTCTCTAAATCTACTGTACAATATAAACACGAACCAGTTTGAAATCGGCTCTAAAATGGTGAAAACAAACATCCTATTTACTACTTACCAATGATGTAGTGGTGGCGCCACTGTTCTTGAGGCAGGAGCGGAAGCTCCACCACTGTTATTGTGGGGAGATATGTGTGTGTATGTATATATGTATATTTGATGCACGCACGTGACGTTTTTATTACTATCTCCGTTCTCCCGTAATTTAATGTGCTCTTTACTGAATATCTGTACAGATATTTTGATTGTTCTGTTACGAAACTGATATGTAATGCTTGCATGATGAATAACCTTCATTTTGCGTGGTTTCCATTTTTTAGCCATATTATTCCATGCAACGCGAAATTGAGGCATCGCTGGTCACGTAAAGTAGGTCAAGTCATCAATAAAAAAAAAAAAACTTCAAGCAAAAGATGCTACGAACTTTTATTTCAGTTTTTACAGTTCTAGTTACAAAGCTGTTGCAATACCAAACATTGCGTATGTGCGAACTGGCTACATTCTTATCTCAGTTACATTTAGTTACTTTTTGCACATTAGTTGTCTGTAGTAAAATTCTCTGATACGGTATAAAATGTAACAAAAGACGAAACAAAACGTTGATCTCTTTCTTTTCTCGCGTCGTTCCTGGTGCTAGCTATGCTGGTGCTTAAAAAATCTTCACTACTGATGTTGATACGTGTATATCAGGCACCTCGGTTCAGTTTAAACAACTTAATGACTCGCCTAGAGACGATGACGAACTCGTAAAGAAGAGTGAAGATAGTTTCTGTAAGGCTGCAAGGAATGTTAAAAGTGTGGGACTGCAACACTGGCCAGATGTTTAGAATAAAGACATTTGGTCAAGAAGAAAAGAAGCTTTCCCGTGGATTGACTGCAGGCAAAAGGTAAGCTAGGCTGCAAGGTATGTTCTGAGGTAACTAAGGTACAGTCAAAAATAGCGAATATCTATTGTTAATGAACGGCGTTCATATTCTGTGAATAATTGCAGATCTAACAGATCAGATCAGCTTAAATCACCAAGGAAAAAAATAATCGAACACAAGCAATCTAATGCTCACATTATAGCACAGACTATTGTTGAAACATTTAAGAAACAATCAATTGAAAATATTTGTGAATCTATGAGTGAAGCTCAGCGTGAACCAACAAAAGCAATATTAAGATCGGCTTATTACACTGTGCAAAATGATTGACCTTACAGAAACCATTTCGGTTTGATTGAGTTTCAGATGCTAAATGAGGTAAATCTTGGCGTTGGTTTACATTCTCGATATAGTGCTATTCAAATTAAAGTGCATATTTCAAAATAAATGAAGGAACGGATTATTAGAAAAATAAAATATGTATCTGGGAAAATATCAATTATAATTGATAAGTCGACCAGCCTAAGTTCAAAATCTGTGTTAATTGTTTGTTTAAAACGTGAAAACAACCACCCTCTTATTCATTTTTAGATCAAGTAGAGCTTTCGGATAAAAAGTCTGAGACAATTTTTTAAAAGTTCATTATGCTGTCTTGACAAACACGGATGTAATAGTGAATACATCAAGCAATATTTGGTAGGATTAACAAGTGAACGTGCTGGAGTTGTGCTTGGAAAACACTCTGGAGTATGTCGGACAGTATCCCAATATAATATTTTGTGAAACACTGATATGAGTAAGCATTAGCCGATTATGTTGATGAAGTAGCAGGTGTGAATAATTTTCACATATTTATGGACAAATTATACTCTTTGTATAATAGGTCCCCAATGAATTAACGCCAATTTGCTTAGTGCGCTGCAGAGCTTGACCAAGTAATGAATAAAATCGGCCATATTTTGTCAACCTGGTGGATGGTCAGTTCGTTCCGAACAGTTTAAGCGATTTGGTTCTGATACAACTCTTTATTCAGCAATTTTTCAAAAGCCAAAGGAGATATGAGAAAATCTTCCACCGAAAGAAGCATGTACAATGGATTATTGAAGCGATTTTCGTCCAAGCAGTTTTTTCTTGATTTCCCCATAATATACATTTTAGCAGAACTAGCTATTCTTCCTGAGAATGTACAAAATAGAAATGCTACAATCGTCTATGCAGACAAACTAATTAAACGATGCATCCGCTTAATTGAATCTCTCAAAACCTGGCACTTGTACTTTAGAGGCCCAAATTGCGATAAAGAAAGGACACATGTTCCATACCATTAACCAATAACGCGAAAATGACTTCCATTAACCAGCAACAACTATTGTCTAGTGTAGCAAATAACCTGAAAAAGATACTGCTTACAACCGTATCTAACCATGAGTCAACGTCAGCAGTATTTGAGACTCGTACAAAGAACGTTCAGTATGAAAAACTGTTGAACCAAATTAAAGTTCTTGACTGTGATCAATTGCCTGCCGATTAACCTGTAGGGTATGGCGAAGAGGGATACAGAATCTTTGTACAAGATTCCGACTTAATGAAACCAATATACAAAACACTTACCGGGACTATCTTGACAATACTCGCTGTATTCCTAGAGAACTTAATTTGTTGATGAACTGCATAAATCTGATTGCGTATAGTTCAACCGAGTGTGGAAATGAAATGAATATCATTGTACCTCCTACCAGAAACAGACTTTTAATACCACATGTATCATCACTAATGTTCATGAAACTGCATGAGCCCTCCCTCAAAGACTGGAATTCTGAGCCTTACATTTCAACGTGGTTGAGATCGCACCATTCAGCAGACGATACTAAAACTCGTGTAGCAAAAGGGCAACTACAAGATGCTCAAAAATTGTGTTTGTTTATTTATTGTGAACAGTGTTTAATATATGAATACAGTAATTTTGTATAGTGTTATGTGGCAAGGCAACAATTTTGTAAGATAACGTATGCCTTAATGTACCAATTGTGCCCAGCTTGTATTGTACAAACATGTAAGAGTTTTGTGCTGTCATGAAAATGAAATTAACTGTCTCAGAAGATAATTACCGGCTCAGACAAGATTCATTTAGGCCTATGCAGTGTAAATATTATGTATTGTTCATTCTCAAAAGATTCGTTAAAAAAATATATGAATGTATCATAATAGTAGTTCTACACTTGAAATTAATATATCTTTATAAAATATTACAGCTTCCGTTCTTCGAATTAAAAAAAGTCATAAAAAAATCTAAAGACTTTTCGCCTTTAACCCATACCTCCTTGCCGACCACCAACTAACTAACTTACCAAAAGGATGCAAGAAGAATCTGAATTTCAGCCTTCAAGTGAATAAAATTAATGCTGGTTACATAGCACCTTTAAAAAGAATGACACGGCCTCTTAAGTAGTTTATATTTTCAAGAAATTTCGCTAATCTTTGTTAAATTTTTACCTTTATCTAAGTTTATGTTAGCAATTTTATTTATTATTTCTGCCAGTAACACTGACGAAATAGCTTCATTTTGCTACTTAAAAATACAAATTTTTCCGGGGGAGGCCCCCGGACCGTGCCGCTTTAATTGGGGTGGATGGGTGAACCAAAAGTTCTGAAATACAAAGAGCTCCGGCACTGAAAATATTGGGACTACAACACTGCTACTTACACACAAGTGGTGGCAAGATACAAATTGGCGTAAGGGAAAAAAACACGGTTTCAATAATGCTCACTTTATTGTGGATAGACTACAACAATGAATACAGCGAGAGCGTAATGACTATTTCTTTCAGTTAGGCCTATAAATCTCATTGATTCAACATTTAACAGCTACTACCTAGAGCTCGCAAATCCCAGGTACTGATTTAATACTATATTTCACCCACTCACCAGTCAGCAATATTTTGCTGCGTTTTCCACTAGACTCTTACAACGGTTCAACCTTCTTTAAACTAAAGAGAAAAAACGTATCGTAACCTTTAAAGTAAATGTACTTAGGCCAAACAAGTAGAACCCTGAGTTCGTCGCAAAAAGATTTTTGTACCACTTTGAATGCCTTACGTGCACATCTAGAGCTCAGACAAGTCTCTGATTTAACTGCACCAATCATAACAAGGTTATTGTGACACCATGTGTTTGTGATTGGTCAGCAGAACTCCACGACCAATGAGAGTTAAAACATCCTATCAAAGACTATTAAGCAGAGCTGCAGATGTGCACATAGGGCACTTGAAACCTAATGGTGCAAAAATCTTTTCGCCACAAAATCGTGGCTCTACAAACGTTGTACAGAGATGACTCAGAACAAAAAGACCCACACCATATTTTCCTGTTCGGTTAACATATAAAAAATAAATACGGAGGAAAAAGACTTGACCAAAGCGTAACATCGAGGTCTTGAACACAGGTGAGGATTATACGAGGTAAATCTGGAGCAGCGACGGAATGCAATGGCGGGGGGGGGGGGACGGCAGTACCCCGAGAATACCAACCGAACAGTAAACACGTCCGCTAATTGCGAAGATCGGAACTGACCCTTCCGGGAATCGAACCCATATCCCCATTATGGGAGGCGAGTGATCTGACTACTACACCACCTCGCCCCTATTAAGTATAATCATAGGGAAATAAAGGTCCATGCTACTAACGGCAAAATAAACAGTTTTAAATAATTGCTCTTTATTTATTTTCAACAATCTTGTGTATCTTACCGCCAACCGTAAATAAAACATAGCGGCGGAGGTAAAAACACTGCTTATAGATGTCACATCATCAAAAGTTAATGCCCGAGGCTACAATGTAATTATATTACTACATTTATTGTTCTCGAAAATACGCCTTCAAAACTGCTGACTTAGCCATGAACAGCTTATGGCTCTCCTGAAGAACGGATGACCTCTCGATGCGTCCTGGCCTTTACAGAGATGTTTTTCCCTGCAGAAATCAACTTCAATCTTACACCTAATGAACGATACAGGATTTGCAAATATCAAAGAAGTAATACATCCTAATTATAATAACATCTCACGAACACCACGTCCTCAAAGGTGTTCGACGCCGCCTCGTGACACTTTCCCACCGCCTCTTGGAAGGAAGAGGACAGTTATCGTTGTAACTTTATGCAGGTCATAATAACTATAGGTACGCCGATGGTTTGTTTTTTATTTGTTAGGTTGATAAATCTGACAAAAATTCACACAATGACATTCACGCTATCCCAAAACGGTAATCACATATATCGAGTTAGGAGAAGTAGTGGTAAAAGACTCGCCTCGCATACAAGAGGACTCGGATTCGATTCCCCAACCGGCCGTCCTGAATTTGGATTTCCAGAGTTTTCCGAAACCAGGCCCTGGATGGTTCCCTACTCCATGTACATCTACCGAAGCAGTGAAGGCCCCCCGAGGATACATCAAACTCACTAATAAATAAATGGCGCACACGAAATTGGAACCTTCAGAACGGCAAGTAATAATATCTTTAGCGATCTCTGCCGCGAAGATCGCGTATAGATCGATTGACCCGCGGTCCGGACGCCATGAATAAATCATACGAGGAACGTGAAATGTGATGGGCATGTAATTAACCCTTCGTGACAGTTTTTGTTAATGCAGAATCATAACAACGCACGCAGCTGACGATTCTGGCCAAGGCCAAGGCTCTGGAGACAAGGTCGTTGGCCCCATGCTGGCAACGACCTTGGAAAGTCTCGTGCGTAATGCTCGTTGCTAACATGCGCAGAGGCACATAAGGTTGTTCAGGATAAAGTGAGTACTTTTGTAATTCCAGTTACTTTTATCTGATAAAATAATTTGTAATTTCAGGCCTTATTTCAATACAAACAAGACAACCCTAGTAACAATCAAACTGTATAGAGTGTACCGTTCTAAATAGTTCACTTTTGCGGTCACTATAAGTATTATGTTTTAGTTATTATTTTTGACTAGATGGTCTTTCAAAAGTGCTCACTTTATCGCTAACCACCTATAATAAAGCGTACTTGACGGTTTATTCACTGTCGCTGTACTATACCGGGAACAAAACAAGGTTTTAACAGTGATTACGTAGTCTTTGGTAAGCATTATACTCATCAAAACACATCTTGCTATTATAGCATAGTATTTGCAATTAGCAGTCTCAGCTAAGAACAAGACTAGGACTCAGTAAGTGCTAAGTTCAAACAGAGTCAGGTCATAGATGTTCGACAGGCAGCAACTTTGGCCGTTCAAGATAGTTACTGGTAATTATAGATGGAGTGAGAAAAAAGCATTTTGGCCAGCAGCACGGTTTTCAGCGCTGATGAGAGGTGATATGAGGTGAGTGTGTATCAGCACTGGAGGCCAATTCATAATCATATATTTCGACGAAATAATGTTAGTTTCGTAGTCACAAAAAAAAAAAAATCTACACACAACATCAAAAGTCAAAATGTGCATGTTACGAGGGCATACACCCCTATAAACCAACGGACTAAATGGAATGATATAATTTATTCTGAAATTATATGTAATTAACTACGTGATAAAAGTAATGAAAACATACAACAGCAAATTTGCGTATTTTTACAAAAATTACAGAAAATAAAGGATTTTATACTGAAAATTAGCGTCATCTTTGGTACGGTGAATGTGGAGCTACAGCGGAATGCATGGGTAGGAGAAACATAAAAGCCACGAGAAAATCAGCCTGCCAACGGCAACTTCCACCAAGTTTCTCACGTGCGAAATAAGGGAGTGACGCCATCGGAAATCGAATGCGGATCGCCGTGGCAGGAGGCGAATGGTATGACCACTTCACCACCACGGCTCTCTCTTGTTAAAAGGGATGCTAATCGGCAAGTTTTGGAAAACTGTTCGTTTGTCTATTAGAAACACAACAATATCTCCCAAAATCCAGTTTTATATTATGGTCATTACGTAAATTTCTATGAATCCAAAAAAGCTAAGATGACAGCACACGAACCAACAAACGCACAAAGACAAATCAAGAAATTCTGCTGACAGTATTTAACACGCACAGCATGCATAGATTCTAATATTAACTCAATATTAACCAAATATCTCGTATAACAGTCATAGCCGCGCTGAAAACTAATTTTATACTACCGGGAATTATGTGGGGCTTCTGTTGGAGATATGAATACTATTCCGATGTACAATTCAATTTTCAGATTTGAAATCCATTCACAGATTTTCACGTTATTGAAGGAATAAATTTCATTCCTTAAAGTGCTGCTATCATGTGGCAGAGAATCTCACTAAATGTGCGGGACATTTAATACCATAATCGCGTATTCTTCTATTGGACATTTCTTTCTCGCTCTTACAAAACAGCACACATGTATACACGTGCACACACGAGCGCACACATAATTGTCATATCCTAACCTTGTAAAAATCTATAATGACGACTAAAATAAACGCTGTTTTTTACTACAGACTATTCGTGACAAAGATAAATTTTTATGGCCTTACTAGCTTAACCTTTCAGACCATTTGCATCCTTCCGTCCAGTCTTAGTATTAACATTACGATGTTCTGACTGACAAACCCAGTACAAAACATACACTACATTACACACAGCAGTAATTTAGTGCATAGGTGATAAAATGGGCACATCTACAGTTACAGTAGCAAAATACGTGTGTCTTTCTTGCCGCTTTTAGTTCGAGCGCAATTCACTCAACATTCACGTGTACTAGCAGCGGAAGGTAAAATGGACATAAGTCCCGTTATATCCACATAAGACAATATATATTAATCTGTCAGTATGTTTCCCGAGAAAAACTCAAAAATGTTTTCTACTTTGAACAGGTTATAAAAATTATTTTTAAGAATTTAGGTCCGAGTGACGTTTACTGCAGGTACTTTTAGGTTTTACACGCACGAAAACGACATGTTGTGTCGGCAATGATCCTTTCTATAATATGAAGCTACAAGAATATTCCATATTTTCTCAACACTAATAGCATTAAGTGATTACAAACAGCGTTCTAGCATGTTACCACTGCATTTCTGTAAATATTTACGACAAAATATTGTAAGCTATGTACGGAAATTTTCTAACAAAGTAGTAATACAAGGAAGCACTACCCAACTATCGCAATGTTTTCAGTATTCAGAGCTACGAGCGAAACGAAGAATTCGTTACCTGTGAAGTCCGGAGACAGTTATTTTCGGGACAGCGGTGGAACAAATAACTGCTTGCTTTTCAGAGCGTCAAACAGAACTTCATACCACCGTATAAGTAAACAAGAATGTTTGATATGTAGTGTTCGTAGCTCTAAGTCTGTATCCGAATAGTCAATATATCTCGCTTAGTACGTAGCGTACATAATCTTACCATCACCTGGTACGTACTTGTGGAGATTATTCGGACAGATTGGTTGGTGGTAATATCAGTAGCCACCAGAAAAAAAAAATCATTTGTAAATTGAACTATGAGCAGGTTAACATCTTTGAAACGTTTACGGGAAAAAGTAATTAAAATAAAAAACTGATGAAACTAAAAAAAATAACAATATAATCAGTAATGATTAAAAAAATTAATTTAATTACACTATTATTTTTTTTAGAAATATTTACAAAATAAAAAGAGACATATTTACAAAATAAAAAGAGAAATTGATGGCGTACATTTATTTACACAGGCTATAGCTGAAATACGTTTCGAAAATACTTACTAATTATTAGTGTACATACCCTTCACAAAACATCATAATCAGCTCAAACCAACACGACAGTCGAACTAGTATGCTGAAACAGCCAACAAGAAAGCAACATCGTGAACTTATAGTACTATACTGAGAATTCGGACAATTCGGGCGTATACTTGATGACTTCACTGGTGGTGCCAAATACGGATATATACATTTAAAGAGAACTCGAACACAGCCTAATATGGGTCAGTGGTTATTCAAGATCCTGTCACTACGAAACTCTTGGTACGACTCCGTGATTGAAAAAAAAACCGTAACTGCTAACTAGAAAGAAATTACTTCTTGCGGGTGTGCGGACGGGGCTGTTGACATTGTTATCGTAAAGTCGCGTACCGGAAAACAACTTTCACGCGCGATAAGACAAGTTCTAATAACTTGTTCGAGGTACGGACCTTACTGACTGGCTGTTTCCTTTTTACCGTAACTATCCTACCAACGCGGGAAAAACTGAACTGCTCATAAACAAGCAATAGCGGCACAGATTGAAAAACATATGCCCGTGAGAAAACCTTACTCAATTTAACCTGAGATTTCATAGAAGTTTTATAAAAGGCTGTTCCTGAGTTCTAAGAATTTCCAAAATTTTATACAGAAGTTATATGAATTAGATTGATAAATTTGGGCTATGTTCGTCAAGCTTTCAGTGTACTGAAATGTGTGATAACTGCAACACAGAAAATCTTTGCTAATTCAATTGATATGCTGGAAATTTAGTATATATCTAAAAAGTAATGTTAAACCTTACATTTCACAAAATTACACATGAGCGAGCAACATCCATCGATAATGCTTTACCGTGGCAGTATTTCTTAAGACATTTCATGCAGAGTAATATTTTGTTAAAACACTATCGTTAAAATTCACGACTCGATGACAAAAATCTCCTTTAACAATAATTCCACGTTTAAACTCCGTGGCTAAAATATTGGTAGGCAGAGTCCTTAATATGCTACAAATCAACAGGACTGCTGAATTTACTAGGGGACGCGCCATTTTATTTACAATTTGGTTTGTGTAAAGAAAACAATTCCTCGACTTGAACCAATAATGAACACAAATATGACATAATAAAATAAAATAATTATTTGTTGTGGATGGGGAAACCCGTCATATTATTTTAAACAGACATGACCGTATCTTTAAAGTCGTAGACAAAATAGCTGCCGGCTGTAGCTAGTCCGTACACAGAAATTTGATACGTGATGGATTACAGACTCACCCAACTGACGGAATTTTTTTTGAGGGGGGGGGGGGAGGGCAAGCCCAAAACTAGCTTTTTTAATTTCGTAGCTTAATGCACGGTTTCAGTCGTCACATTGAATTGTATTGTTTTTAGCTGTTTTGAAATTCTGAGAAGAAAAATGTTAAATCGGCGACTATAACGTAAATTATTCAATTTACTTTGCGCTACGGTACATACGTGGTGACTGAGCTCGAGATGTATAATAATGTCACAATTCGTCCGGCAAATTATGAATATAAAAATATGTCAGACTGATTGCGGCATAATTATATGTTAAGGGCGCGGTTCACCTCAGTTTTCAGCGTCATTTTCATTTTTGTATTTGTACCAGATATCTTCCTCTTAGGAAATTTTTATGTCTCTCATAGTTATTGCATAATGAGTCGTAAACGTCAAATTTTGCACTTTACGGTTTTATGTACGCCACTAAAACCAACCGACATACCAAACCGAAATAATTCAGTGTATAACAATGTTGTAGGCTATGACTTGATACATATAAAAACAAAAATAATATTTTAGTATTTTTTTATTCTTAAAATTTTTAAATTTTCATTTTAAAATGCAGCATCTTTTATTAAATACAAAAATATTTTCTTTTTATACATGTCAAATCATTGCTTACAACATTGTTATACACTGTGAATTTTTTTCTGTTTGGTATGACAGTTGGTTTTAGTACCGTACATAAAACCGTAAGGTGCAAATGTTGACGTTTACAACTCATTACGCAAAAATTATGAGAGTTACAAAAATTTCCTAAGAGGAAGATTTAATCACAATCTATGACTAAAATAAGAAAAAAATTGGTACAAATATAAAAAATAAAAAAAGACGTTGAAAAATGAGGTGAACCGCGCCGTTAAGGTGCCTCTCTAGATAGGCTGCGTTTATGTGCGTGAGACAGCAGCGGTAGGGTTGCCGTTAGCCAACGTATGTAATGTATTATCACCTTTCCCCTCAAGACACTCAGATGGCGTGTAGTGCTTCCTATTATCCTATTTCCTATTGGACTTCAAGCGGTGACCACATTACTTTATTTATGGGCAGTGTAGTTCAAAGTCTATCGCTTGTTTCTATAGTTATGTTTTTTGAATCCGATTGTTAGTTTTCCAGATACGGCAGTCTGTAAAAGCCATTTTTGGCCGTTTCGAGGGGCCAGAACATAATGTTTCTAATAAACGTACCAAAATTTAAAACTATAGCGACATAGAGTTTTTATCAGAAAACGATATCGTGAAGGGTTGCGAAACCTCCTATCCTCATGCTCACGCCAAGGTTATCTCGTGGGAGACACACATGTGCTAAAAAACGAAGTGTCTGAAGTTGGCAGACTCCCGCTCGTATTCCGCAGCACAGTACCATTATGTCAAAATTAATCGAATTTGCGTAACTTTTTTCACGACCATTTTTTTCTTACCGTACTTTTATAAAAAACAAAACTGATCATTTGTCACAAAGTTCTACGTCTATAACCGGCATATGGAATATTCTGGGAAAGCAGGGACAAAAGAAAATAATGTATTGTTAAAAGAAAACATTCATACGTCTAGTGATCTTACAAAAGACCAATATTTAGCTTTTTACCGATATATTTTCGTCGTGACATCTTTACTGACTCAGCTATAAGACCTACCTAAGCATGGCAGGTAATTGTGGGAGGAAGTTACTGCAATTTCAAATGAAAACAAAATGTTGGCCGTAAAACAAATTTGATAGTTCGTTTCGCGTGGATGTATTTTTGGTGCAACATTGTACAGTGGATGCACCAAGTGTTTTCACAATCAATGAACGACGCAAATTGTGTTTGTAAGCTTTGTGTGGAGGTGCGTTGTATTGTTTCTCAATAAAAGTAATTTTTTTTGTTTGTGAGAAAAAAAGAGGGGGAGGGGGGGGGCGAGATTTGAACTGCACATACAGCTGCCCGCCAGCTTAGATGGCGAGTGGCAGCTACTGAGTGAAGGGCACATTCAAGGAATTCAAGCAGCAGGTCGCTGTAAAAACACCTAGTAGCCTATAAATACCGGAATGAAGTAGACCTATTTAAATTAGACATTCGAATTTAAAACGGTAGTAATATTATATGCAACACATTCCAGTTCGTTACCCACCAACTTACATGGCGCGTGCTGTACGGACGTACGGCTAATATATATTTTTTTCTCTGAAACCGTTCTTTGCCAGAACACAATAAGTGCACTACTATGAGTACTTCGACTTGTACTAGGCAGCCTGTTTGTGCTTTGTATTATTGTTGTTTGAACGTGCCAAGAGTCAGTACGCGTCTACACAAAATAAAACTTCAGAGTGATCAACATTTTGCCTTGAAACCAATTTTTAGAAGACAAATGTTCTGTCTGATATAATGTCGCCCATACTCGGCATAACTACGGCAACAGACGGAGCGACTGCCAAACTCGGAGGTCATAAAGTAAAGCCACTTCGGACTGGGAGTGACAGTGGAAGAGCTGGGCACGGTCGGTGGCGATATTTGCCAAGACGACGTCCGCATCCGGGCTTGGCCAGCGCGCACGAGAACCTTCAACTGGCTGAAAAGGCAAGAAGGCTGTACAACATCAAGGACACTTTCACACAAGCTGCCGGCCAACATTGCGGTGTTTCACTTTGCAATCTTCTTGGAAGTCGGTGGAAATGTTAGGAAACTATGAATGGAAACACGGCAATTGGTTGCATGGATAATGGCATTATGCCCCTTCTGTAGCACTCACCATAATACAGCGTCGGAGGAGGCTTATTTGACCACGGTCACACTAGATGTCTTACACTTGTTAAGCTGAACACATTCAACAGCCAAGTTTGATCGCATTTAAAACTAAACATGTTTACGAGGTTACACGCCTGAACGTAAAAAAAAAAAAAAAAAAATGGTACATAAGATGTCATATTTAACAATATCACATCTTCACTCAACTTTCGTGACATTTTAATCATCCTATTTCAACTAACATAAATTTTACTATGCGTGTAAAACGAATATAAACACATAAAACATAAAAGTTTATTTAATTTAACAAGTGCAAAATGTGGCCCCAAAACCAGCCATATTTGATACACAGCCCGTTGCTCGAAGCATAAGCGTCACACGCTCATTTTTTTTTATGAGAAGGGGGGAACTGAAATTTATTTAATTGTTGAGGAACAACGATCACCAAAAGAAAGCGGGGGGTCCGGGATATTTTGTGGTTTCCAAGGTGCGAAATGGGGTTATGTAAGCATTTCTCATTCCTAAAATATGCTTATTATACAGCCGGTTGAAATAGTTATTTTCATTTTTGGAAAATTTTTCTAAGTGAACAGATTTACAAAAAAAAACAGTTAACATAGGTACATGTTGGCGCTCTATACACACCACAAAATAATGAATTTAAATACCAAGAGAAACCTGAATGTTAAACTTACATGCAGTAGCAGTAAGAATGTTCCACACTATATAAGAAATTAACTAAACAACTTTTACTAACTGTCATTATAGTATCTTGCCTGACCACCCTCGCAAATTTAAATATATATATTTCTAAACCTGCCAAAAATCTGAGTAAAAAAATTCATCGAATTTGAGCAGATAAACATTTATAAACAATATCTTAATTAAAGTTTGTCAATCTTTACTACACTTGGCGTTGGCATAGTACAGAAACTGTACGCAATTAAAGGATGACGTAATGGAGGAAACCATACAAGACTGCAGAATTATTTTCTTGCAGATATTTAAACTGAAAAATGTGCAATTTTACACTACCGAATTATTTATATAATCTTCTGTGGTTAAATTCAAAATAAACTTCACAAAACATAGCCTATATTCAGTTAAAAAAATTATTAAGCTATGCATCTACAGAACTTTAATAATAATAACAACACACAAATGAAGAAAATATAGTTTTTGTTGGGCGTAATCTTTTTCGAATAATATAGTCCATTCTCGGTAAAGTGGTGTGCACTTGAGGTACTTCTAATTTCGTAACTGTACACTTAGTAAGACATTACAACACAAAATTACTTACCTAATTCTCTACTAACTTTACTGGAAGCAAATAACCGAGCATTCGTGTGTGAAATGTTACACAAGTTTTAAATAAAAGTGCTAATTATATCACGAATAGACTTTATACGCCAATATGTGCTGCAAATCGGTTTCATCTGTAGGTTTTACGTTATTACAGCACAGGCTTTGTTGACGAGGTTATTGACAAATAAAAATATATCAAAGATCACAAAATTAGTATGTTTCATACTACTACGAAACTCATTATAGAGGTTGTTATTTAGCTTATGTTAAAAACTTTCGGAGATGATTCCTTATCAAAAATGAAGTATAGTCTAGTTACACTATGAAATTTTTGCATATAACGCAATTTGTAAGGGAGACATTCACCCTTGAAAAATGAATTTTGAAATTGTATATTGACACATTTTTGAAAGCAACGTTGTGTTAACGTTCAATTCTGTGCCAATGATAAGTGTTATAGAGATCTTCGACCAAATCCAGAAACTGCTCTTTAAAACACCCTTCATGAAAATAACAGGAATAGTCACCCTCTTATTGACTAGAACTTTTGTGGCGTTGGATTTTGTGAACATTTCATGTTGCTTTTCTGAGAAGAACATTCTAAGCAACATAAAAGGTCTTATTTTTATAAGTCACTAGAATGTACCATTTGCTATAAGGTGAATTCTAGTGTGTCTGTGCCAGCAATACAATACCTGGCATGTAGGCGAAAACTGCAATATAATTACACACAGCATGCTTGCAAATGCATTTTACACTTTGAAAAACACGTCCTGTGCTACAGATCTTTAGAACTATGTCACATATTTCAACCAAGTAAACCTCAACAAACTTACTTTCAAGCAACTCCATACACTGGCATGCCTATCACACACCATCATTGGTACGTTTCATGTGTGAATTTCTTCGCCACAGAAATTCGTGTGCTACAATTGCTACTGCAGCATCTGATTATTTTTAAGATTTATTTCTTGTAAGCGGTGAATTCTAAAGATTTTCAAAAAGAGGACCTTTTATGTTTCTGGGTATGTATTGCTCAGAAAATTAACATGAAATGTTTCTCAATGAGAAAGTGTTATTTTCATGAAGTGGTGTATTCTAAAGAGCGGCTTCTTGATGCGTTGAAGATCCCAATAACACTAAACATTGTGCACAGAACTGAAATTTAACTCCTCGTAGTTTCCAATACTTTGCAAAAATACCGTTTAAAATTAAATTTCCAAGTGTGAATTTCTGTCTTACGAATTGCAGTAGACAAAAATTTAATTCTGAAAATATACAGGTTGTTACAAAAAGGTACGGCCAAACTTTCTGGAAACATTTCACACAACCCCGATACTAGATGCAGAGAGAGTCTTCGCGCCCGTATCGTGGAAGGCTATGATAAAATACGCCGTACTCCAGGGATACATAAGCGCATCAAGGGTTCCATGCGGCAGAGGGTAAAAGCGTATAAACATTTTTGACATTATATGCTCTAAATGTTAGTTCAATCAACCTCCGATTCGCTGTAATAAAAAAACAGGAATCAATTGGGAAATTATTTTAATGGCAAAATAAACGTACATTTTTACACTATTTTTCCACATAATCACCGTACAGATTGAGGCATTTGTCGTATCGATGCACCAGCTTTCCGATACTGAGATGTGAGTTTGGCCGCTCTACATGGTTGGTGGAAGGGGGTAAACACTACGTGTCGATTCGCGTACGATTACGACTATCGATTAATGAGTATACTGTAATCACAACGAGAGGTTTCAAGGGACAAGGCTGAATAGGCAGGAGGCATTATTCTTTACAGGGGGTATCGGAAAGCTGGTGCATCGGTACGACAAATGCCTCAATCTGCACGGTGATTGTGTGGAAAAATAGTGTAAAAATGTACGTTTATTTTGCCATTAAAATAATTTCCCAAGTCATTCCCGTTTTTTTTTATTACAGCCGATCGGAGGCTGAAAAAAATAATAACCCTCGTAATTAATTATCCAGTAATGAAAAATGGTTTATTGAACTAACATTTAGAGCATGTAATGTCAAAAATGTCTCATTTATGTACATTCCGAAAACTTAGTAGCAGGAAAAAACAATAATGATATTTACATATGTAGTAGCGTACCATATTCCCCATAACACCGGATTTTACAAACGCAAGTAATTAAAAATATATCTTCCTCCGACTACTGAATAAACATCTTTTTGTCGAAATATGTAATAAAATTAAAATAAATAACGCTATCCTTGCATTTAAAAGCGAACAAAATCACAGTATCACGTACTATCATTATTTGCTGTTGGTGTGTGTAAGGTAAATGTAAGAAAAAACAGATGAAATACGGTAAAACAGAAACACCTCTACATGGCATGTGTGTTGGTATGCTGGCTACAAACACACCTGGCTGCCACTTAACACCAATCTGCACCTTGCTTATATCAAAACACGCCCTTCTTGTGTTAAGGCTTGACATTATTATTGTAAAAATCTAAACTTTTCCGTGAGTACACGTGGTCATTATAACTCGGTGGTACAGGAAGTGAAATTATTTCCAAGGCCTTTATTAATTACTCCAGCTCCACGTAATAATGAGAACCACAACAGTAAATAAAAAATAAATAAATACTGGGAACGCTCGGTCACCGTCCTTTGAAGAGCTTTGTTTCACGACCACAGCGAAGATTTCTCTGCTTTCACGAGCTCTAAAAGAGAGTTTATTTGCTGTTGGTACGCGACTTCCGCAAACATCGTGTGTATATCCTGCCGCCTGGCCAGTTTCACTCTCGCACAGACAAAATGTGGCTCGCTACAACAGCTAGCGAGTCTGCCTGGCTGTGACCCCGGGATCGACCCTGCTTCACGTTAGTGTGGCTCGCGCTTAGCTGAATAACTAGCATGCATATAATAGAAGTCCTTTTACGCACAAGGAAACAGTAAAAATGAAAGTAATACGGGCGGCATTGGTACCCGCGTCACGAATAATATCGCATTTATGCTGGGAGCATTGGCGCACAGAAATTTTGCAGTAGTATTTTCAAACTATGGGACTTTAAGCGGTGATATTATTATTTAGTTTGTTGATATTACTGCGTAAAACCAAACTAATGCATATATGCTTCTGTTTTGCGAATAAAAGCAGCATGATAAAGCCCATAAGCATGTCTATAATAGGCACGCCGTATTAATTTTTTTAAAACATAAAGTCTAGTTTAATGTGTGTGTTCTATTCGTTACACACACACACACATATAGGCCTATATGTAGACACATACCTATTAGGAACAAGCTTTGTACTTTCGCATAAAAAATAATACGCCTGACAAACTACACACCGTTCACGCGCCAGGTACCTTGGGTTTATTTTTACGCTACCAATAATGTGTTTGTTTTGTTGTCCATTTTTGGAATGAAAATCTTGGCGCAGAGTCTTTTAAAAAGTAAAGGTGTGTACGATACACCTTTATCTTTAATAACATTACGCCATTAAATGGTGGGTCATCACATATGATCACGAGCCCGAACCGACAAGAATAATGTTGTATTTCGCTCTACTATACTATCTGCTTGTAAATGTATATCTTATGTCATTAATTCATTTGATTGTATATTGTAAATATGACTTGTCCGATATCTTTGTACAAAAATGTACACAAAGAAGATCCAAGGATGCAATAAACTAAACTAAAACTAAACTGTCTCATCTAGACGAGTTGGTGTGTGAAGACCGCACGGCAGTTCAGCGACTTGCTCCTAGAGGCTAGGGAGAGGCGTGATGCACATGAAGTATCATCCTTACTGTTGCCGCACTTCTATGTAGTCTGTGGCCTCGGACGACCAAAAATACTTTCACTCAGGCAGCCACCTTTACAACTGGTAGCTAATTCGCACTGTTATTGACAATCGGCAGCTGCATTAGTAAAATATCATAACATTTGATATTCGCAGTGAACTTGTTGAAGTACAGAATCGCAACACGCCAAGTTTTCAGCTATCATAGATATATAGCTAGCCTTTATGTGTTACACCCTATCTAACATTTATTACGTGCTTAAACCTATTTCTGAACATGAAAAAAAATCCCAAACACACATAAAAATACATTGCGTACTTTGAGACAGGCCTGCTTACGAGAATTATTTGAAATATGTATACGTTTACAGAATAATCTGTTTGTTTCATCTTCAAACTGTTTTCTATTTTCTATGGAGAGTTGGCACAGCAACACATTTTCACGTATATGTAGGTATTGTAATTCCCGTATATGAAATTCAATCCTTGCCTGCAACATATAAATTTAAACAGTTGATATTGACTGTACCCTTAGCTTATTTCTAGCAATTTTCTACGCATTCAGCTTGTTACATTTTACGCATTGGAACGGCTTGGCTTATGAACTATCGTTAACACTTGCAGGAAAATAATTATTTGAGAGATTAAGTTTAAAAGCTACACGTCAGAAACAGCATAATTTGTGACGCACAAGAAGCCCACACAGTTTCGACTTGCATTTCGATACAAAACACATAACATGATCACAAAAAGTGTTTTAAAAAAGGCTCAAATTTATTTACACTCTCGAAAATCTGACAGATCTCCAGGAATGAAAATCTGACAGGTCTCCAGGAACGAAAATCTGACAGGTCTCCAGGAACGAAAATCTGACA
>PNEQ01033760.1:0-11637 GCA_003012365.1 Medauroidea extradentata | reverse complement strand
GTTACTAGCTGTGTTGTGACAACTGTTTCGATAATTTTACTGAATACAGGAACCAGAGAGATTGGCCTATAACTACTACATTTGTCAATAGGACCCTTTTTATAAATTGGTATTACCCTAGTATTTTTTAAGTTACATGGAAAATCACCAGTAATTAAAATATTATTTAAAGAACAGGTAAGAGGGGTCTGTATATAATATATCATTTTTTTAATAAAATTAGTTGACATCCCAAATGCATCTATACTTTCGGAAGGCTTCATCTTATTGACTATGTTACATACATCCTCTGAAGTTACACACTCAAATTTAAAGATTGTCGTAGGTGCTTGACTTTTCTGTAGGTTTCTATTAGCTAACATTTGTGAAGAAGGCACCTGATTGGTTATCTCTTCGTCTGAATCTATAAAATAAGTGTTGAATTCATCTGGAGTAAGACCCTTACAAGGATCAACTTTTATTTTTGCTGAAACATTATTTATCAAAGACCAAGCAGCTTTGCTTTTGTTTCCTGATGACTCAATAAAGGAAACATTGGCTAATAATTTAGCTTCACCTATACTAGTGGGTGATTCCGTATCGGAAGAGGGATATGTCGTGCCACATGGGAGCATGCTGGGGTGTGGGTGTGTGGCAAAATAGATTGTTTGATGACATTCTGTGCCATTCTGTGTGTGGGGAAGACGTAGGTAACAATAACGAAAATTTCATACTGCCTATTATTGTGAGATTGGTGCAAAATGAGAGAATAATTGCGACTTTATGCTTAGGGACAGTTATGTACATATTATAATCCTAATCGCCTCCTGCGCGCACAGAAAATGTTTAAAGTTATTTTGAACAAAATTAAAGATTGTGATAATGGGTTTTATTGTTGTAGGATACATTTGCATGCTTATTTTCCTCAAATTGTTGCCGTAACTGTGGTGGAGCATAATCTCTAGACACTACAGATTGTACAAAAAGTTCCCATAAGCCGGCAATCGTGCCACAAAACACTGTCGAATCAGGGCATCTTGTCTCTCCAGGACTGTCATTAAAACAAAACTAAAAAAATTACTCCTTGGACAGTGGGAACGGAAAGTGCCTTCTAGAACTATATCTAATCTAAATTATGTAAACCTAATGGAAGTTTTAATTTTAGGCCTAAAATTTACTTTCCCAACGTAATTAACTGTGTATAACAATTTATATAAAAAAAGATGTATATCCTACATATTTACAGACAATTGTAATTAAATTCAGTTAAATAAATTAATGTGCGTAAACCAAGTTGGTGTTATTTACTAAGAATAGTGTGATGAGTAGAGGTGAAGAGATGGGATGGGCAGGAGATAGAAGCCACAGAATATAATAGGGGTTGTGATACGGGCTGAAGTGGACAAAGCTGTTGGACAGAGTGGTTCAGAAGGTAAGATAGAGTTTAGAACTGCTGGTGAGGGTGTTGAAGGGAGTTAATTGTGAAGTGAAAGGCGATTTATGTTGCACTATGGTTCGTCCAGTATTGAAATATGCTGCTGCAGATTGGGATCTGAATGTGGAGGTGGAGGTTCTGCACCTTGGAAATGCGCTGTGAAGGGCAGCAAGATGAGTGATGAATAAATGGAAAAGGTTTAGGTCAGGCTGGTGAGGAAAGGAACTTTAGGCCTAGCATGATTATGATTAATGTATTTGGAATGGAAACTATTGAACAGAAGGAGAATGGAAATACTGGTCAGGTTGTATAAGGTGACAAATGGGGAGAGGAAATGGGACAGTTGGGCCTACAAGATGAGGGAACTTTTAAGGGAAAGGGAAACAGCAGTGAATAGATTCAGAGGGTGTGGAGGAGAATGGCAAGGGGTAGACAGTCAATGCTGGTGAGGACGGTGGAGTGGAATGCACTGCGGTCAAGAATTGGTGATTGCAAGGGGGGTTGAAAGGTTACGGAAAGGACTGGAGGCTTAGCACTGTGGGGATGGAGAGGAGGCTGCTCACCACCGGTTGTTAGGTTGTTGTTGTTATTGTTATTATTATTATTATTATTATTAAATAACCAAAACTTCAAATGGATGAGGTGGTACTTATGGTGTCGTTGCTAATCTGAACTAATTGGGACCAAGACTTTTTATTTATTTATTTTCTTGTATGATTTTGTGATTAACTGAAATTCTTCCTGTTATTAATCAAGATGGTATTAGGCCTAGATTTAATATAATGTGCATGTTTATACACTGTACAGTATTGAAAGTAATATTGAGTAGATTCACCACAGTTTTGTTGTAATATTGTTTATCAAAATTAGGTTTTTTGTGTTTTATTACATGTGCAAATTATTTTTCACGCACGCATCTGTTAAAATTTCTACTTGTTCTGATTAACAGGATTATAGGCCTATTACGTACTACTTGCGTAATTTTTCTTGTAGGAACAATACTTTTTATTGCAAAATTAAAATTAAGTTTGTGTAAATGCAATTTACTATGTGGGGTAATATTCAGAACGTTTCAGAAATACTTTTACAAACTTGGAGGATAGGTTCCTTACACCAAAAGAAGAAAAAAAGTCCAAATACACATAGGTCTGGAAATCCAAAATTTTGAGTTATTAGTGATATTTTAGTCAGTGTGTTGCAAGGTAACCAGTAGTGAATTAATGTTATTGGATTACAGAATTATGTTATGGATACAAGTATGCTGATGCCCACATTTGTGTCCTCTATTTCGGATGTGGGAGTATTTGACACAGTGCGACAGTCTATGATCCGACGTGGGCATGTGTGCGAGGAAGCAAGAGGACGTCGCTACGAACACTTAAGTTTTAGTTTGACAGTTTCACAGATAGTCAGAAACATGCGGTACATGTTCAAAATGACCTCTTGCCTAATGATATTCACATGTCTGATCATGCACTGTCGTACTCTTTCAAATACTGCATCTGCCGTAGAAGAAACAAATGAGGGCATCAGCATACTTGTATCCATTATAATTTAATTGGTAAATATGAAGAATCACTGCTCACAACTGGCCAAGCTATTGATTTTGAGGTCATAATTTATCAATGAGAAATGTTTCTGTAGATTTTAGTAGTCCGTACATAAAGAAAATTGAAGTTTTCCAACTTAAATTTTCCATTTTTTTAGGTTATCTAAGTTATCTTCGGTTAGTTTAGATTAGGGTGGTTATGATTAGGTTGTTATTTTTGTCATATCATGGTACAATGAACATTTTATAAAGACCAAGACCATACATACGTATTTTTTTCTGGACCAACAAAGTTTTTCTGCTTACTCTAGTTTTATCTAGTAAAAAACAATTTTTTCTGTTACTGTGCATAATTTTGGTTTGAGTTACTTGATTGTTAAATTTTTTTCAAAATTTCTGTCTGTCGTATATGTCTGCCGTGGGTCCTTTCTTAGGCTTTCATACAGCTAAATTTGCTGATAGTACCAGAGTGAATGTATACGACCAATCTTAGTTTTGCTTCTTTTTTAATGGCATATTGCTGTTTTGGTTCAGCTGAACAAAATTTGGGACCCGGATATTACATGGCAATGTTCAGCTTCTCTGTTCCCTCTAATTTTTTTCTAACATAACGCAGGAGTTCGAATGTTACGTAATGGTACCCTGTTTCCGTGAGAAATTTGTCAGGTTTGGTTGCCCACAGCTACACAGTATGTTGTATAATATTTTTGGTGTCCGATCTTTATCTACATCACCCCTCCAACTATATAATTTCTCCCTCCCGGATAGACAGGAAAGTTGAACTTCAGCAAACAAACAAGCCAACTACATCATTTTCTAAAGCTTCACTGGAAATTGTAAACGTGCCCACTTTCTCATGTTTCTTATTCAGTTCGTTAGGCCTAATGTGTTTTTCCACAAATCTGTGTTTATTTTGGTTCTGTAGTATTTGTGGTGCTACAGTTTTCATTTTGGTTCTAGTCAGTATGTAAATAAATTTCAACGTGACAACTAAGTATTTATCAAGAACTCAGCGAATTCTGAAGTTAGCAGAAAAAAATCTAAATTCAGAATCTGGTAAGTTGAATAAATAATAACAGGATAATTTTGCAACACAGGTAATGTTGCAAAAAGTTTTATTATTACAATGCCGCTAAATTCACTAGACATTGAAGGTTATTACTTTGGTGATCTTGATGTTGAAAAAGACTAACACTTATTAGTGAACAGCAGTTAGTGTTACTCTTAACGCCAAATACCTTACCTACCATACTCCTTTTTTATTGTTGAATTGAAAATTTTTAGGAATATTTTTTTTAGACTCTGAAAATGACATCTTTGCAACCAGCAATGTATAAGACAATCCTGACTTTGAAGTTTCTTGAGAAGATTCATCGTCCAGTTCTTCAGAAAGTGATGAACCCCTTCCGAAAAAACAGAAAATGTGTGTCGGGGCCACTATTAAAGTTTCTGAAACATCCCTGAGTGATCCTGCTCCAACAATCTCTGCTTATATCTACTCTACCATTGTTGAGGATGGCATTTCTCAGTGAGTATGACAAGGAAAACAAAAAAAGAGTTCACTTCCAGGTTAAACCTCTATACTTATTTCTGTTGAGTTTTTGGCTCACTAATTCTTCCAGAGGTATCAACCATGCAGCATGAAAATCCATCCTGCATAATGTGGCGCTGCAGTCATTGGCAATGTTTGTTTTCGTTGTTTGCTGCAAGTGTGTGCTAGTATCGCATTCTCTTTGCTGGTGGAACTAAAAGTATTGGTAAAGGCGATGCCATATTAAGTGTGTGTGGAAATCGTTGCGACTTTTTTCTTAATTTGTAAGACCACAAAAAAATCCTTCCTCGCCGGAGTGTGGATTCGAACTTGCAACCTTAAACTACACGCCCTTTACCACGCGGCTGTCAATACAAACACGGAAAAATTTCATTATGATCCATATATAAGTATCTTTTACGTTAATTTTAAAAATTTATTAATTCTATCAGCATAGTCTGTTAAATATATCTTTGTAAATTTATTTATTTTATCAGCATATTCTGTTAAATATATCTTGGAAAATTTTATAGTGTATGTACTGTAATAATTTTGGTTTGCTAGTATGACCATTGTAAAGGATTGAAAAGACTCTGTATTATTATTATTACATGTATTAACTATTATTTTATAAATTCAATGTAATAAGTAATTCACTCAACATCATGCTAAGCACATATTCCTTGATTCAATAGTCTGTATCATTCAATTCGATGCCTAGTAGATAATGTACTGTAGTCAGCAAAATTTAATTAAAAATGTTAATAACTTCTGTAATGCGTAACATATCTGTTAGAGAACCTTTGTTAAGGGTTTATTGTAATGGTGTATTTTAAACGCTAAGAAAATAAAACATCTAGTGCCAGTCTTCGGGCACAGATGACAGCAAACAGGTTATATCCCCACCCTGTGGTAACTAACCAAATAAAGATACACCATAATTTTAAAAAACCAGAGGCACATTATTATTCATAATTTGATTTCAATACAATTTAACTGTGTTACAAATCGTCTGGTACTAAGCAAACAGCCGATAACACTTTAGATTTACCTAAACAGTTATTTTATCAGTTAAGTGTGAACATGGCCCATTTAATAATTATCTCGCAATGAGCAACTAAAAACTCTCTCGGCACACAGTCTTAACGAAAGAGAAAAAACTCAACACCCTATAAAGTCCAGGGCTAATCCTCGCGTCTTACAGAGTACCCAACAAGGTGGGAGCTCGTGCGACCCTTCAAAACACAACCAAAGACACTTACCAACACCGCGTTTGACGACATGTCGAGTGAGTGTAGAGCCAGTGGACAGCCGTCGAGGACGACGAACGGAAGTGAAGTGCCAGCGGAGGAATGCTAGACCAGGCTCGGCACACCGCAGAAGGAGGGGAAAGTAGGGGGATGAGGAGGCGGACAGGAGAGGAGGGCCACCTGAACCGCTCCAAAAGCTCTTCCGAAGAAGCACGAAGAGATCCACGTGTCAAAGTGACTTCTCCAAGCATTGCGTCACAGCCTTTCACACGCGGGCCACCCCATTATTTTAAACTTATGACTTGCCCCGAGTCCGTCGGGGACACACACAGGAAAACCCCGGCACGAACAAAAAAAGCAATTTTATGTAAGAAGCAGAAGCCTTAAACCGTGTGTGTTGACGATTCTTTGGTACCATACAAAGGGAGACTGGCAATCAAACAGTACATCCCCAACAAAGCCAGCAAGTATGGGATCAAGTTATTCAAATTGTGTTGTGCACATAGTTATACTTGGAATTTGTGTGTGTACTGTGGGAAGGAATGGGATCCTAGTGGAGCAGTGCCTACAAAAATAGTAACGAAACTATCTGAAGGATTACTTGATGCTGGTAGAACAATACTTACTGATTATTATTATTCCAGCTTACAACTCTCAAACTGTCCTTTGGATAGAAAAAACTAATCTAATTGGGAACGCGGAGGAAAAGCTGAAAAAGGAATCTCAAAGAAGTAATTTGTAAACAGCTGAAAAAAGAAGTTACTGTCAAAGAAATTAACTCGGCATTGTTATTTTGATTTTAGAGGTAGGCCTATAGTTTATTAATGAGTGATGTTTTGTATAGACGTTATAAGTTGTCGTAGGTATAGAAAATTGTGATTTTCTATCTTCGAAATTTTCTGTTTTTGTTAGGTTAAGTTACGTTGATTGGTTAGGTTAGATTATTTCACCATTTTTCATCAGGTTAGGTAAGTTTAGGTTACCTAACCTTACTTAAGGTAACCTAACATCACCTAACAAAAATGGAAAACTGAATAGTAACACACACAGTCACTGATGGCACATACATTTTTTGAAAGTAGTGATTATTGATGTTTACCATTCAATTATTTAACAACCTTAATTTTGCTACCTGTTACATTGCAACATGCTTGAAATTTTGAAATGGATTGACCTGAAAACACATTTTTTTGTACACTGATTTAGGACATCAATGTAATATCAGATTATCATAAATTTTGTAACTGAATGTTCAATATGAATCTGACAATGGAAATACATCAATTTGGTAAATTAAGTATAATACGAATTTGGTAATGGTATAACATCTATTTTGTAATTGTATGATGTCAATTTTATAATAGTAAGACGTAAATTTTTTAGTGGTATGACATTAATTTGAAAGTGGAATCATGTCAGTGTGGTTAACAAAATCACAAATTTGACAAACAAAATGACATTGTGGTTAGCAGAAGTACAAAAATTATGAATTATGGGTGTAAATGCGGTGACATAATGACGTATGTATTCCATGACGAAATTATCTAAATGCTGTTCGGAATGTAGTAAATTTTGTGACTGAATAGTTTAACTTCCATGATGGAATGAATTAAATTCTGACTGAATGACTAATCAGTGTCAGAATGACCTAAATTCCCATGTAAAAAGACTGCTTCAGTAATGAAATGTCCTCAATTCGGAAATGGAACTATCTCAATTCAGAAACTGGTTCTCCTCTTTTAAATTATTAAATGTAGTTAATTTGGTAACAGAATTATGTAAATTCCATAGCAAAATGATGTAAAGTCTGTATTGAAAGGTTTTAAGTTCTGTTTTAAAATTACCATAAGAGTCATGGCAAGGGATTAGATATGTTGAGGAAATATCTTGTTAAAAAATCTGAAAAGCAGAAAAATTATTAATACTTAATTAAGAACTCACTGGACATATTTCCTAGTCACCTTTGTTGCCTAGAATTGTGTAGAAATAAAATTGTTTTTTTTTTTTTTTTTTTTAATTAATATCAACTTTTAAAATGGCTAGTGCTAACAACCTGCCATCTGATATCCAAAAATCAGATATTTCTTGATTCAAAAGTCTGTATCTCTCGATTCGATGCCTAGTAGATAATATAGCCAACAAAATTTAATTTAAAATGTTAAGATCTTCTGTAATGCGTTACATAATTGTTGGGAGAACCTTTGTTAAGCTTTTATTGTAATTGTTTATTTAAAACACGTAAGAAAATGAAACAAAAAAAAAAAAGAAGCAATTTTAGGAAAGAAACCTTAAGAAAACAAATGGTTTTAATTCCTTTGTAAACAACTATATTAAAGTAAAAATTGAATTATTCTTATGGATGTGTCTGTTTATGATCATATTTCATATACATTTTACAAATATTTTTTTCTTTATCGACTCTAGGGCAATACTGTTATGTATGTGTCCATTGTTTCAATAGCTATTTTCAATATTTCCAAAACAATGTTTTTCAGAAGTATAATATCCATGTTGCTAAGAAACGTGTTTTGGAGCTATTACACTGACCAAAATAAACATGTGTATTGCTCAATACAGAGCTTAAGAAGTGAACTTAACTTGCTTGCTTCACTCCCACTAAGTCATTTTCAGCTAGTCTTATATTGGTTGTTCTTATAACATGTTCAGGAAAGGAGGAAAAAGGAGTAGTTAGTTAATTAACCAAGTAGGTACTTCAACTAGGGATAGCAGGCAATATTTATTTTAATGCTAGGTCCAGCTATTGTCTGCGGCGTTGTTCGTGTGGTTTTCAATTTAATACCTCTTTTTTAGTCCTGCTAAATTTCACCAGATTATCTTAACTTGCAAGTTTTTTTTAATTATCTTTTCAGAAATAAAAATATCACAATTTGTTTAAGTAATGGTATTAATACTGATAGTAAAAACACAAACTACAGTAATTTTTTTTAATGTTCTATATGGTGCAAAATGGTAACTGTTATTTATATCCATTTTAGGAACTTGACAAAATTTTTTGGGTATCCACTGCCTCTTTTTGCCCCCTACCTTCCTATATGCATCCTATATACACATTTTTTTTTATCAGAAATCTTCATGGGCACATGCGCAACTCACCAAAGTTTCATTGCATTTGGGTGAATGGTATAGGTAAGGCATACTTTACAGACACAGATATGACAACTTTAAATTACTTTGAAAACTGAAAATTTATTTTCCAGTGTTTTTTAGGCTCAGAAGAGTAATTGTTAACTTGTGAACTTCATTACTTGACATTGTGCGATTTAAAATTGTAATATTGAATAGACTACCCAGGCTGTTTGTCAAATACACTATTTGAGTGTATTTTCCACATCTTCAGTTGAGGTTGTATAATATTATGTTAAAAATTTCCCTTTCCAAACAATAACTTTTTAAATTAATTTATTTAAGTGTACCTTCTGTGAAACCCATAAATAGTTCAGTTGGTCTAATGATACAGAGGAAGTAAAAATTTTACATAAAATAACGCGGTACAAAACAAGTAACATAGTCAGTACAAACATTACATACAACATACCCACAGTAAATTGCAGTAGGCCTACTTATATGCCAAAATGACAAGTAAAATTATTAAAAATAATTTATAATAAATCTGAAATCTGATTATGTACATTTTTTTTTGAATGGGTAAAAAGAATGTTTTTTTCAGAAATATTTTTTAACTGCTTTTAAAAATGTTTGATTATCCAGACAAATTTTCTTTAAATTGCACGGTAGCTTATTAAATAATTTGATACAGGTATAATAGTCTCCCTTCTGGTAAAATTGTAAGAGTATTGATTGGAACATCAAGGTTACGAGCACTTTTTTCATCATGAGAATAAATTAAGCGTAAGTTTCGATTTATGACAGCAAATAAGGATGTATACATAAATTGACAAATGTAAGAACACCATTTTTTTTAAATTGTTGATGCAAGAATCTCTGATTAAAGCCTTTAACTATCCATATAGCCTTTTTCTGAAGAACAAATATTTCATTTGGCGACGATTGGCTGCCAAAGCCCAAATAAAAATTGAGACGGTTAGACATAACCAGAAATAAAAATCTGATAGATTTGATCATTTCTCAAATGATGCTCAAGCACGAATACAAATATTAGAATCATATTCAAAAGTTTGTATTGATAAAATAAATCCATCAAGTTTTTTTACGAATCCTATAAATATTCTGATGTAAGGTGTAAGATAGTTTGTTACAGTATGTAAACCTATTAAGTTTACTATAAGCATCAGAGGTAAGAGAATGTTTAAAAATTAGTTTTTTACAAATTTAATATTATGATTAATATGTCTCTTTGTATTAGAGATGAATTCATTTACTTTATTTGCTTATCCACAGAAGTCACACAATCACAATATTTTATGCTAAAAAACAGTATCTTCTGCATGAAACTTAGGCCTAGATTTCATTAACCAACTGTATTTTCAATCTCACGAATAATATTACCTTGTCTATCACAGCAGCTAAGAAAATAAAACCGGCCAAGTTTAAAGGGGAATCTAATCTTGTTTGCTGGCTTTTGTGGCCAGTTGCGTTTATCTCGGCTCCTGGGTTGAAGCCATATAAGTTTTCCTCAAACGTTGCGTAAGTTTTTTGTTGCTGCCATCGTCAGGGTTGTACAGAGGTCCAGTTCCTGTTTTCACATGGTAACATGAGGTGAGAAAATCTACATTGGACAGATAGATGAATTTCAACCTGCCTCAAAGAAGACCTTAGCAAGTGACACCTCAGCCAGAGCCCAACACTTAAGACATGACACTATTTTGTTTGACAAAGCAGAGTAGATTGCCAACTTCCCTAACTATACACAACAGAATAATCAGAAGCAATTCTGGAAACAACCAAATAATTTTAATAGAGAAAACTGATTTAGCTTTAGTAAAATATAAATTCCCTCAAGTTTTTTAAATAGCTACTGTTATCTGCAACAGGATCATAAGTCACATTGCTCCAGAGAGAAGCAAGATTGTTTCTGATTGGCCAGAGCCCCATCCTATCTGACAATAGGGGCTCAGTCAGTCTAGCTCAGCTGGGCTGGCTCATCTAGAATAGGAGCGTCTGACTAACTGGACCTCAATGGGTTGAGTGAGTTACGGATGCTTGATATCATTCATTCTCCTAAAACTGGCTGGGTATCTCGTGTGGTGGTAAGAAAATATTTATGCTCCCTGCTGCAATTGTGTGAGGTAACAGACAGAACTGTTATGTATATTTTTGTACAATTGTAGTATATCAGGAACATGGATGAACTGACACATGAGTGATTAATATCCTGCTGTGAGTCAGGCACGTGCAGAGCAAACAAGTTTAAAAGTGATAGGATTGCATGTCTAGCAGGAAAGATACACTCATGTTACAAAGACATGATAAAAATACTTGCGGGAATCTGAGTTTGCTTTTTATTTGATAATGTCTGTAGAATATAATGCTTAAAGAAAAAAAAATTGGCAAACCTGAAATAGGCACATAAATTGGAGGAGTTGAGGGAGATGTGGCTGCGTCCCCCAAATGATTGAATATACTTATTACATTATATTGTTGCCTCCCGTTAATTTGGTTTTAAATTTTCCCACCCTACCAACAAATTTGTTACGGCAAAAAAAATGCTTATTTACAAATTACTGTAGTACATTTAATGACAATGATGGCTAAATTATTAACCCTCCGTCAGGCGCATGGTAAAAAATAACACAGTTAGGCGCTTGGACTACAGGTGTAGTCCAAACGAAAATTCGAATTAAAAATAGATTTTTTTGGGGTTATTTTTAATTTATCATTTTTATGTCAATCTGTAGTCATTTAATTACAAATTAGACAAAAGTTACAAACAAAATGCCTTTTACAGAATTAA
>PNEQ01033759.1:0-7500 GCA_003012365.1 Medauroidea extradentata | reverse complement strand
TTACACAAATGTCTAAGATTTGAAATTAAAATATTTTGAAATTCGACACCCAAAAGGGTGAAAAAGCACACAATTTGTTTTCCATCAACCCATAACCAGCAGAGATATTGAGGTGTTGTTCGATTCAAAGTAAACTGCAAGGCAGATAGAATTAGAGCAATTCGCATGTAGTTTAAAAGAGGTGAAATGGATTATGCAGTTCACTTTCCACTTCCTCGACAACATCAGCTCACATAATATATCATCTCATTAATCCCAAGGTTGGATCACCAAATACATTTCAGCGAAACCTCTTTCCACCAAAACTTTCTAATGCCCTTAAACTTCAAGTAAATATTTTGAAAATAGGTAATTGAGGGCACCGTCACCAATGGTTGTGCACAAAATAAACATACTTTTCCATTCGATTAACCTCATTCAAGAGTCTGTAACTACCACACAACATCAACTTTGCAGTGCTGTAAATAAGTCGCTAGTGGTGGGGACAAACTTGACTGCTTTTCGCGTGGACAGCTATAGCTATTTATCCTGCTGCAGAGTTAGCTCACCTAGCAGCTTTGTCAATCTAATACTTAATGACTGAAGAATCAATGTAGTGTACAAAGAGGTTTTTCAATTAAAGTAAATATTATCAGTTATGAATAATACTTGCGAGCAAAGCCAAGGGGGACTGCTAGTATATATATATTTGTGTGTGTGTGCGTGTGTGTATATATGTGTGTGCGCGCGTTTGTATATATATGTGTGTATGTATATATGTGTGTGTGTGTGCGTATGTATGTGTATGTGTGTGTATATATATATATATATATATATATATATATATATACACACATACAGACACACACAAACGAAGTCTGTCTGTAACGTATGCGCTCATATTCCATCCATCCGATTACGGTGAAACTTTGATAAATTGTGCGTGCACCAACAAATGTTTCTGTAAGAAAATAATTTGGGGGAGGGGGGTGTTGAGGAGGGCGAAATTGTGCAAGGGAGCAGAAGGGTACATAAAAAAATAGTGGGAAAAAAGCTTTGGAGAGTTATGCGTGCGTCAGCTATTTGAAAAATGTTAGTTATTTTACACTTGAATCAATGAATTAAACAAAAAACACCCTTACACTATATTCTGGGGGGGGGGAGGGATTATAGTTTAAATTTGACAAGGTTGTGTGTGACCGTGAAGGGAACTATAGGATGAGTCAGGGTGGAGTGTGTTAATTTTGCGTACTGATAGTTTATAAATGAGTGGTAGGGGGAGTAGGCCTAATGCTGCCCAGAACATAGACTATAAAATGTGATTTTATTAAATATAAAATAAAATACCATTTTATATCAAACAACAACAACAACAACAACGTGAAGAATATCAAAACCATGAAAGTACATGTAACATTTGATACGACGGGCTCTTGTCTGTCCATATTTTTAACTTATTTAATTTCTGCAGATGTTGAGTGACTAGCCTATTGATTGATGTGTTAAAGTTCTGGGCACTAGGGTACTGTGAAGAAAAGTTTGCGAGTCTTTTTCCCGGGTAGCAAGTCGTTGCTGTCCTCTCGGGGCGGACTGCTACTATCTCAGAACTGTCGGCACGGCTCTTAAGGGTGTTCAAGTGCGATAAAATCATAATTTTATATTTATATGAAATATAGTTAGTTTTGTAGACGATACTTGTGAGTGTAGTTTCCTCTTACAAAACAATTTAGCGCGCATAGTTTTCTCATGACGTTGCGACAAAGCCAACGTTGGCATGTTCTGCTGGCAAGCAAACAGTGAAAACCAATTGACTTACGTAAGTGAAATAATTCTCAGTGAAATAGCATGCCACGGGCTACGTAATAAAACATTTTTAAAAAATCACGTGAACTACTTCTCTATTTAAAAAAGTTGTTGAAATTTAATCTTTTTTCTGTCATTTTGCGATTTTTTAAAAATTTCAAAATATTACGTTATGGTCTTTTAAATACTTTATTGCATAGCTCTTGGGCTATATTATAACAGTGAATTATTTTATTCAAGTAGGTCAGTTGGTTTTCACTATTAGCATGGCAGCAGAACAAGCAAATTTTGGCTTTGTCGCACCGTTATGAGAATACTATGAGAAGTAAGAGGTAACTGTACTCACAACTATCGTCTTTAAAACTAACACTATTTCAAAAACATATAACATTATGATTTCATCGCACTTGAACATCCTTAAGAGTGCGTGGTACATAATTCAAAGCTAAAAGAATTTATCTATAACTGTAGGTTTCTTGAAGCCAATTTGCGAAAATTAAACAATAGCCATCCTATATAATAGTTTTAGCTAACATTTTAAACAAAATTGTTTCCAGTGTTACGAACTTCTGAGGCACAATATCTGACGCCGGAACCTCGTGCATTTAACTGCGGCACAATAGGTCACGCGTAACGAATTTGTAACTCTTCACAAATATTTAATCATAAAGTTGGCAAATACCATTATCTAGGATTGTCATTGGGTATTTGATCCATATCGGCCAGATGTACTTCCTGACTTGACGATATCTTAATCAATGGCGCCCCGACGCATAAAACAACGACAATAATGATGGGACCTCGACCCATTATACTTCGCGGCTCGAGGGCGTCTATCTCCACTACGGCGTCCCGACGCCCGTTGGCAGCACCCCAGTGCGCCGACCTCCGTCTCTCGCCGACGTCTATCCCGGCTCAAACACGTCTGTCTCTTAAGGCGTCTCGACGCTTAACTCTGACGCCCGGCGGCAGCACTCCGGTGCGCCGTCTTTCGTGGCCCAACGACGTCTTCTGCGACCCGTCTATGAACGTCCATAAACCGGTATCGCGGCTTCACTTTACTTCTAATTCGCGCAAAAAAAACATCATTTGGCCCTCAAGCTCAGGTTCGATTTGGGCCAATCATAAGTCAGCTTTCAACCGATGGCTCCGCCTCTTGAGGACAACAATTCCGGCCAGAACCGTAATTATTAAATAACTAGCAGTCCCCCGCGGCTTTGCTCGCGAGTATTATTCGTATCTGGTAATGTTTACTTTAATTAAAAAACCCCCTTTGTATACAAGATTGGTACTTCAGTCATCAAGTGTTAGAATGTTGAACTAATTCTGCAGCAGGATAAGTAGCTATAGCTGTTCACGCGAAAAGCAGTTTTTAGATTGTCCCTGCCACTAACAGCGACTTCATCTGGGCCTTATTTGTAGCCCTGCCAATTTGACGTTGTGGGGTAGTTACAGACACCTAAAGTAAGAGGTTAATCGAATGAAAAACATCTGATTTACCCTGTTCACAACCATTGGTGCCGGTGCCCTCAATTATATATTTTCAAAATATTCATTTGAACTTAAATGCCACTACAAAGTTTCAGTGGGTAAAGGTTTCGTGGGAACGTATTTGGTGCCCCAAACTTGAGATTAGTGAGATGATATATCGTCGGTTTACTGCCAAAAGTGACCAAGTCAAAATGAGATAAAATTATAAAAATGCTAGAAGTATGTATATGTTGTTCACGAACAACTGCCAAAGTTTAAAGTCTATTCGTCGTTTCGTACTGTTGTGTCACATAGTAACTTACCACATTTTTGTTAATATCTACAATTCAATAGTGATTTAAAACAAAATAACATGCATGACTTAATCACTCTTGGCAGTATACCGACGATATGTCAGCTGAAGCAGAGGAAGCTAAGTGGAAAGCGAACTGCAATTTCGCCCCTTCTAAACGACTACGTGTAAACTGCTCTAATTCGTTCTCCCTTGTAGTTTTTGTGTGTTAGAATTGAACGTTCGCACGCAGCTTTTAACGAAATTTGAGCCCAGAACCTCCCGTAATTTAGATCTAAGTAACAAACAACTGCGTCACGTAACGTCGAAATAATTCATGAAAATAAAATTTAATTTAAAAATGTCCCGGGATCATAGAGGTTGTACAACACTACATATCGATAGGTTACCGTATAGTGAAACTCCTGTAAAGGTTATTTCTCGCTGCTCGTTTCGACTTTTCTGATCGTCTGCCTTATGTTGACCAACATAGTTTTATTCTTAATAATCACGTTATCTTGTAAAGTAAAAAAAACGTACATATGTATATATTTTAAAATACTTACGTAAGCATCACTCTAACACAAATAACACCTCAATAAACGCTACTGATTAGATAGGTATTGTGAGTTGATGGAAAACAAATTTTGTGTTTTTTCACCCTTTTGGGTGACGAATTTCGAAATATTTTAGATTCACATTTAGACATTTGTATAAGTATCCAATTTAAGTGTAAATCACATCGCTAGGCCGTCCAGTCGAATCAATATCGATCATTCACAAAAAAAAAAAAAAACATATCACCCCTACACAGTACTAAGATATCGAATTTCGAAAAATCTTAAAACCGTTTGCGATCATTTCTGTAGTCATCATGCTGAAGCAAAAATTAATTGTATATCTCGACGGGTTCGATAGATATCCAAGATTTATCTAAAACACATTAATGGTCTTTTCACCACCTAAGAGAGTAAATTTCGAAATACCCTTTAATCACATTTTGAATACTTTATTGACGTCTTGCGGACGTGAAAAACACAACATTTGTCCGCTGGGTTCAAGATATGTCGACGGTTAATTGTAAACACTTTTTCACCACTTTTCACCCCTTTTCACCTCCTTAGGTGGCGAATTTCGAAAATTCGTGAAATTATTTTTCATGTATTTGAGTAAGCATCAATCTTAAACAAAAATTACGTCGCTATATAAAAATCATTGGGATCGATATATATCGATAGAGAATCGAAAACTTATTTTACCTCTTTTTTAACTGGTTTAGGGCCGAATTCGGAAAATATATTTTAATGGTACTTGGGATACTTACAAAAGCATCAATTTAAAGCAAAGAGCACTTTGATATCTCGATTGGTTCTATAGATACGGAGGGATAATCGAAAACATATTTCACGTATTTTCACCCCCTTAATTAAAGAATTTAGAAACGTCTTGGAGTCCTGTCATAGACATTTGTATACATAACCAATTAAAGTAAAAATCATGACGATAGCCAATTGTGTTTCAAAGATATAGACGATTCATAAAAAACACATTTTGCCCCTTTTTACTGTCTGGGGCTCGAATTTCAAAAAAACCTAAAACTTCTTTTTGGGTATTTACGTAAGCAATATTTTGAAGTGAGTATCAAGTCTCTATCCCGAAGGGTTCGATAGATATCGATAGTTGATTGGAAACACATTTAATGTCTTTCCACTCCCTTAAATGTTGAACTTCCAAAAATCCTTAAATTGGCTAATATGCATTTTTACGAGTGTCCTATTAAAGTAAAAATCACGATCATAGGCCGTCGGGTTAGAGTTCTATCGACGTTTCTTCGGAAACACATTTCACCCTTTTTCACCCCCTCAGAGGTCAAATTTCGAAAAATCCCTTCTTACTGCTCGCCTACGACCTGAGGAGAACCCCCACAAAAAATTTCACGATTCTTGGTTAAGTGGTTTGGGCTGCAGTTTGATTAGTCAGTCAGTCAGTCAGCTTTCATTTATATATATATATATATATATATATATATATATATATATATATATATATATATATAGAGCTTTCTTAATTTCTCTATGGTATCTACATCCAATAACATAAAACGGTCCCTTGCTTGTTTTATGATTTACTATTTACTAAATAACTACAATACAATGACAACTTACAACACTATTGGATAGATCCCTCCCATCTTGTTCAGCAGCTACGTGGATGGCTTGAGCTTGGGTGGGGCGAGGCCCCAGACACTCTCTGCACCTGCTCCTCTTTCTCGTTTTTACAAGGACACGACATGTACAATTTCCTATTTTTCTGTATAAAACTTGGTACAGTAAGGTTACCTAAATGAAAACGGTTTCAATGTGATTCTGATATAAAGGCGAGGAGACCGAGTGGTCGCAAGACATAGTTATTAATTAATACATATGGATTTATGATAGTTGGTTGACTCTGATGACTACTAAATATAATAAACCGCGGTGGCAACCATATTGGCATATCACATTCATTTTATTTAAATGAATTATATTTTTAAGTCAGATTTCATGATAGCAATACTTCCACTATAATGCACTTTACAAAAATTTAAACACTTTTTCGGCTTACTTTTTCATAAAAAGCTATCACAACGCAAAATTAAAATGCTCCGTTCTGAATCATCCTGTAAATCCGAATGTATTTATCGGAACCTGAGATAAATTAGTTCATCATACTTAGCAGTAACGACACGTGTTATTTGATGAATGATTGCAGGCCCCCGGCGGAGTATTTCGGTTAGCACACCGAGTAACTGAGACAGGTCGCATATTTCAGATTGCTGACACACTACAAGGCAGCAAGCTTTTAAAGGGAACGGTCAACGCAGGGTTTTGAGTTCAGACTGTACAGGCGGCCGGTGGTCGAAGGAAAATACGTTCGTCCATCCGGCAGGCCGGAAGTTGGCGCAGGCAAGTCAGTACGTGTGTGGGGTGAGGCCTCCGGCCGGCAGTTGTAGTTGAGCCTGTTGATGCGTGTTGTACAATATGTCACGTGAAAAAGAAAATCAGCGTATCAAGGAATTTATAAATGTTTACGAAAGTGAAGTATGTCTGTGGAAAATTAATTCATCGGACTATCACGACAGGACGAAGAGGGAAACAGCTTACGGGCGGCTTGTAGCAGTGTGGAAACAAGTGGATGAAATTGTACGAAAGGTACTGTTTTGAAAAAAAAATAACAACTTGAGAAGCAGCTACAGGAAAGAATTTAAAAAAAGTGAAGGAATCTACAAAGTGCGGTTCTTCTCCAGAATAAATAAATGTTCCAAAACTATGTTATTACAATCTTCTAAGTTTTTTGAATGATCAGGAAACCCCGCGGAGTTCAAGAAGCAACTTAAGTGACGAGGAAACAAGTGACAGCAATGAGGTAAGAATACATACGTGACCACTTTATTAAATGAATCATATTTTTTGTAGTGTAGAAATGATATGTCTGTTTAGTACTACACAACTCAATTAACCCTGGAAATTACAAAATATTTATGTGATGGCTAATGCGTGATGGATGCACGCAGGATACAGTTTTCAGTAACATACTTGTCAGCTATACAAATATTCAGTTCACAGAATAAAGTTTCTTTGCCATGGTACAATCTTACCTTCATTAACAAAAAAAAAAAAAAAAAAAAAAATCATAAATCGTTCTCGAACCCTTCGTGCAGCTGTAATGGTGTTTCCAGAACTTCTTCGCAGCAACCCGTTAATGTTCTCATGTTCACAAATACAGGGTGAGTCATCAGCTCTGCGACAAACTGTGACAGGATGTTCCTTGCAAAATAACAGTTAGAAAATGTCTGGCAACGAATGCCTGGAAACCACTCCTAAGGGCAGGAAACCCCTGTGAAGATGGGGTTGCAAGTATGGTTTTTATTGAATTTGACGGGAACCATTTGATATTAAGGGATGAAAATTTGTAGG
>PNEQ01033758.1:0-11651 GCA_003012365.1 Medauroidea extradentata | reverse complement strand
AAAAAAAAAAAAAAAAAAAAAAAAAAAAAAAAAAAAAAAAAAAAAAAAAAAAAAAAAAAATCATTATTCTTAACACAAAGAATTCAGTTATCTGCATCTCCAATTTTATTCATATTATGTATCGCGAAACTGAAAAATTTATTTCTTAGGTGTGGCCCAGCCTGGTGATCATCACCCATGAGTACAAACACAGCACCAAAACAAATTATTAAAAAACCACAAGATTATGAAATACATTACTTTAAATACCCTTCAAAAGAAAACAAAACAAAGAGCATTCCATTACAAGTGAAACCTTTAAAATCCATTATCATTTACTATACTCTTATCAAATTTTCAAATATATACAACTGCACTGCCAGGAAACTCCAAAACAAACATCACCGCAACTCATATAAAATTTAACTAAGTATACATTTCTGCAAATAACACTGAGCACAAAGCAAAATCCAAACAACCAAACAAAATAAAACATTATTACTTCAAAATTCTGTAAACTCATCAACATCTATCAACATTCAAATGCATATCACAAATAAATAATAATAGCAAAAACTTTACTTTTATCACCTCATAAGGAAAACATTACATCAAAAACAATCTGGGTTAGGTCATCTTAAAACTGGCTTGAAAACACACAAACTCCTCACCTTTATAAGAAAACCAGCACACTCTTTGGACAACGACAGAGTGGCACTCAAACACTATAACATAAACTGAGGTGTACCCATTGGACGACGAGGCACCCTGCAGAAAATACAAAACACGTATGGCGCACCCTTTGGATTAACGACGGAGTGGCATACACACAACAAAATATCAAAACCATATAATCAGGTATGCCCATTGGACAACGACGAGGCATCCTGCTCAAAATTAAAAATCACCTCAATAATGTGTGCTCAAAACCAAAGAGCCAAATTATGGCCACTGAAGAGAAAGGTGACCTAAGTCAGAGAGTTACAGACAGTTGATTAAAATTATCAAGACTTATATCTCACTGAAATATTAAAACTCTATACTTTACTGTAATATCTTCCACAAGAACAAACTCACAATAAAATGTAGTCAGTGCTAATAAATGTGTTACTTTGTGCAAAATACAAGCCTTTAAATCTCAGTTATGGTTCTGCCAATTCCAAAAAGTAAATTATCTTAACATACTATCATTTGTAATATCAATCACCAATATATAGTAGAATTCTTTCCTTGTTGTTTTTAATTCACATAAACCTTACTATCATGCCTATAATCTTTTCGCAAATTATCAACATTTCTACTCTTTATCTCAAGTCTCTTGAACATCACATTATTACATTTGACAAAACAAACTTAATATTATAACTTATCAACTGTCCCACAGAATAGAAAACAAATTTTTTTTTAGACTAATATTTTCCCCTGAACATATAACACTCAGTCTATGAAAATAATAAATCTTAAAATTTTTTGTTAACTCTAATGTTCACATTGTAGTCCTTTTTACAATTCAGCCTCCTAGATTTGCGTTCTCTTCGTGTCCATCGATTACAAAATCAAATACGTACAAACAATTTCTTCCTAGTCATGTAGCCTTTCGGCATAACCACTTTCTTTGCATAACTCACTTTCCACCTCTTCCTGCACACCTTCCCTAACCTTATCACCTTTCTGATCAACTCAGCCAAACTTTTAGTTCCTCTTTCTACATTTTCCTTTTCCTTAAACGACCCTTGGTCCAATTTCCCTTTTTGCACAGTTTCCCCTACAAATAAATCCTTGCCTGGTTCTCGAGACAGCACTGTTTTCACTTTTTCTGGTTATATTTTCCCTCAACTTTACCTCAGTACATTTCTGACCCCCCCCTACTCCTCGAATCATAGTAACATAAAACATTCTCATTACACAAACACTCCAAAACCTGTATCATTTTCTTCTCCCCATTACTTACATAATTCCTACATGTATGTCCTTTGTTTTTGACCTGATTGGTTTGTCTCTTATTTACCTGTGTTTGCAACATTTGTGGTGCCTGTTCTACATCATTTACCCTGTTTTCATGTGCCTCTACTATATCGGTTCCCTTCAATACTTTTTGTTTGGCTTCCTGATATCGGTGTTCTAAAGTTTTTACTTTTTCCTCTAGCAAGTATACTAGCCTAGTACCCTGCTTATCCAATTTAGACTTCAGGTCTGCATATTGTTTCTTGCTACGTTCCACTAATTCTGCTTTGAGACTATCTATTCCGTGGTTCTGTTCTTTGATTTCCCATTTGATTTCACCAAGTTTCTGTAACAAAATAGTAAGAGTCTGACTTCCCCCTAACTCAGAATTTTGTTAGTTTACAAACCCCCTAAATGGGAGATCTTCCCTTTCCCCAACGCTCATATTAAATCTTTCTGTTCTTTCCACTGAAATATAAACTAAACTTTTAGATGCCTTACAGTTACAAAATACACTATAAAATGAATTCCCATAAGTTAACCAGAATACATATTCTAAACAAATAATAATTCACAGTTATTCTGAACAAACAACATTGAAATACCAAATGCACAAGGGTGTTAGAAATTACAAAACAATAGTCCTAAAACAAAATGTAAAAAAAAAAAAAATTTGCAAAACAAATTCTAAGTTTACAATTTATCATGTGTTGTCTTGGTTCGTGAATTTAGCTGGATACACTTGCGGTTTTTTCGGCATGTAGCTCCCACGAAGTCCCATGACGCGGTACAGCAATCATCCTCTTCTCAGGGCGCAGTTTCTCCCGTCGTCCAACAGCTATTACCTAAACAGCTCTAGGAACTGCTCAAGGAACAGCACCTTTAGTCGTCCAAGGCGTAGCCGATGGCCCACACGTTGCGGCGAAAGTTGTTGCAGTACAGATCTCCCAGGTCGTTGCAAAATGCGAACAAATCACAAGCGAGTCGGTAGACAAGTTCCGAAGAGTTTAGTTTGGGTTGTTGACATAGAAATAGTCAGCAGCAGCTGGAATCCCTCCGCTACTATATAACACGACCATTTCCCATTGTTCAGTCTCGAAATTATGACCTTTTCTCCAAAACAGGTGACTTAGAAAGGCTTGAAACGGAAAAACTTGAAAAGAATGGTCTGTATTTAAGTTTTATTGAACGTCGCATTTCGTGAATGTACATTTTCTTACACCACACAACTGCTTGCTTTCAGTAACCGCCCTTACGAGAAAACGTCTCCTTAACAAAAACTGAAGCTGGTTACTACATAGAATTTAAGAATGTCCAAGAAACCACATTGGTACAATCATTACATTAAATTGTTTGGGGGGTTAAAAACTGCCCCGCACCCTACGGCCACGTACGCGAGAAAGAAAAATTTAGTAGAATAGAATTTTTTATCCGAAAGAAATTTAACACATTATTAAAAATAGAGAGTTCCGGCCACGGGTGCCTCTCGCGCACGTTACATTTTCACGCTTACTCACATTTCTATAGTATTTTGGGCCGCAGCCCCGCGGACGTCCGTCTTCTTTGGAGTCGCGACTTTTCACATTTCTATACTATTTTGGGCCGCAGCCCCGTGGACGTCCGTCTTCTTCGGAGTCACAACTTTTTCACATTTCTATAGTGTTTTGAGCCATGCCCCGTGGACGTCCGTCTTCTTGGGAGTCGCAACTTTTTCACATTTCTGTAGTATTTTGGGCCGCAGCCCCACGGACGTCCGTCTTCTTCGGAGTCGCGACTTTTTCTCTCACCCGAAGATGAAAGTAGGCTTGCAGGAAAAAGTATCAAGGTTACGGGTCACTTCGCCGCGATTGGCTGGCTCCGAACACGTGACACCGGTACTTCCCCTGTCTGTGTGCTACACCCAACACGACTAACAAAAAACGGGCCACAAAACATTACCATATATGGGCACAAAAACTGAAAACTCAAGGGCGAGCACACATCACCTAACCATAGCCAAATATGGGCATAAAAACTGGCACGGAGCATAACAAGGACAAAGCTGTGCCTCCTCCACCAGGTCCTCTGGCCATAGCTATTATCATTATACCCTAACTTGAAATTAAATAATTATACAATAAAATACCACAAACTTTTCTCCATAAGAACAGTTACCTTCAGCTGTTATTGTTAAATAAAAATACAAAAAAATGTAATTTAAAGCAAAAGAAAATAATATATAAGTGGAACCCTGCAATGTTACACCCTCCCTCGGGTACCGTTAGCCAGAGGGGTCGGTTTCTAGTCCAAGAAAGATATGAGAGAAAGGGGTCCATTTATGGACAAATTGCAGGAAAATGTTTTTTACATCAAAATTTGCAGAAAAATTTGTAGAATAACTTATCCAAAATCCACCTTCCGGTATTTACTTTTTTTCCGGAATTTGTCCCGAAAAAATGCGGAAAAAATTAATAAGTCGAAGCCGTGCATCTTACGAGAAAACGTGTAGAAAGAACAATTAAAGAGCATAACATTTACCATAACATATCCAAAATTCACGAAAATCCGCTTACAACTTCTTTTTCAGGAATTCGTCCCCGGAAAAATATTAAATAATGAAAAAAAAATCGAAAACAGTGCACTTTACAGCAAAATATTTCAGATCAATAGTTAAAGTACATAGCTTTTTCCATAAAACATTTCAATTTTGTACTGTTTCGCATAAAATCCGATATGTGTTTTTTCAGAATTTGTCAAGAAACGGCCTTAATTAGAGAAGGTGATTCATCGCGGGAAAAGTTTAGTGTTAGGCTTCAATGTAATGTATTCATTTCTGATGCTTTGATTTTGTTACTGTTGAGTCCCAATTTGACTAGGCCAATGACAGACCTTGTGCACTACTACTGGACGTCTGTGATTCGTTTGTAAACAACTAGACTGTGCTATATTACTATCGGCCAACAATGCATGACGCAGGACGCTACACTTATTTACAGGCCTTTGCCTCTTCTCATGACTACATTGTTTGAAAAGAGTTCCTTACTAAACGGTATAATTAGTTTGCAATTTAAGTACTTGTATGAGTAACATAAGATTTTATGCAGTGTATGTGGCACTATTTTAAATAAACTTCCAAAGTTCCGCATGATTGCATCGGAGCACTGGAAAATTTAATCAAACAAATGGGTTGTGCTTGCAAGACAAAGGATGAAAGCATGCGGACCTAGATCCTCGTTTTCTCCGCCTGAGAGTTGTAGGCTGGCGAGACAAAGTATCTCGGCACGCGCTCGCATCGATCGCCGCTTCGCTGCGATGAAGTGTCCTTTATTATGAATGACGCTCATCAAATTTTTGTACCGTAAATTTTATTAAAATAAACGGAGCACTCGTTTTCATTTGTGACGAAAAATGCAATTCCTTGAAACATCATTCAACTCCACAGCTTACAGCTTAGCTTTCAAACGATTTTTGGCTACCAAGAATTTTTGCACCCTCATATAAGACGAGTAGCAGTTTTTGAGGGCCAAAAATATGTAAAAATTGTCGTCTTATATGCCAGCAAATACAGTATCAAAATACAATACTAATAGCTTGAAATTGTGTGTATAACATTTATATAAAGAAACAAAGGCATTTAAGGGCATTTAAAGGTTATAGGTATATAACTAAATATTACCTTAGTTAGAATTAGTTCTGAAAAGGTGTTTGTGATAGATTTTTAATGAAATTTATATTGAAAACATAAACAGTTTGTCATATTATTTCCTGATTTCACGCTTTGTACTCAAAGTTTACTCGTTAATGAAAGTATGATAGTGATACATATATAATATACGAAAATTGTTGCTGGCCAAATGTTATGAAAAGGGAGGAGGGGTGAGTGACAATATATCGCCTGCGTAGTTGAAACCAGGACGCGAACGTGATACTTAACAACCTAGGAATGTGATGCAAAAGTACTCCGTACTAAAATATCATGGAAATATCTGAGCTGCATGTTGCCTGCAAATGCGGGACTAATTTCCCTTAATCTTTTTGGCACAAAAGCTAGTCTATATGTATGTAGGGATAATAATTAGCTATAACATTTTTCGGGTCCAACAGCCTTAATTAACAGTTTTTTAAATAACTGTTGTATAATACACACAAAATTAACAAAGGAACCTAAGAAACTTTAATCCTAACCTACAGTCCTAGTGTCGAGAATTTCATAGCTTACCGACTGAATATTATTATTTTAAAGCTAGCCGAGCAAACTCAAAATTAAAAATCTTAATTTTCTTAAAATATTTGTGTATGAAGAATGTATATACATGTGATGCTTTGTAGAAGCATGAGTATTGATCTTGTAGTCTGTTGAGAGAGAATTGTTTTGTTGTGAGTATTACTTGTCTATGTCTAGAATGTACAGGGAATAATAGCACAGTTTTCAGGCGTCCCTATATTTGATTCAAATTCTATTTTATTTCAATAAATTGGAGATTTTATTTTTTACATGTTCTCTTCATCATCCTACTCATACTCAACTTTGTCACGTTATACACGTTACAATACAGTATACACGATCAGCCATTTGTCAAACAAATGACTTTAAGTACAAATGGGATTTAGAAATCTTTATTCTGCTATAATAAATAAACTAGCAAATTTTTTCAGTTTTAGATTGTGATTTTTTTGGCTTAGAAAAATCAACAATCAGAGAAGGGGAAAAGAACTTGCGTACCTGCGTTTATTGATAATTTTATGCCATCTGTGCCGTCACTGCATTGTAAATTTTTACTAGAATGTGTATATTCGTCGTCTTTTGTTTGTTGCCCATTGTTCACTGTTTTTGTCTACTTTTATCTTTTTTTTTTTTTTTTTTTTTTTTTTTTTTTTTTTTTTTTTTTTTTTTTTTTTTTTTTTTTTTTTTTTTTTTTTTTTTTTTTTTTTTTTTTTTTTTTTTTTTTTTTTTTTTTTTTTTTTTTTTTTTTTTTTTTTTTTTTTTTTTTTTTTTTTTTTTTTTTTTTTTTTTTTTTTTTTTTTTTTTCATTTTGGGAATTGTGTTCTATTTGTGTCAATCATTTGTGTCGGGGTGTTGCGTCTATATTCGACAGAATTCTACCTTTAGAATTCTTTCTTGTCTAATTATATTAAAAAATTGACAGAATTTTTTTTGGAATTGCTTTTTTTCTCTATTTTTGTCTGTTTTTTGTTCTTTGTTATTCAACACAAGTTTGATCAGCAAAACATGAGCAATGGAGAATGTCCACAAATCAATAAATTCTAATTTTGGTACTATTGATATTTATTATAAATTTTTAACAATACTATATCAAGTTGTAAAGCATGTAGATTTTATTAATTTAAAAAAATAAGGATGTTGGTAATGTAACGTGATCGTCACAGGTTTTAAAGTTTATTTATGTTTAATGATAAACGAACTGAGAAAGACTTTGCTATTATAGGAAGCATCAGAAATTTTAGTGTTTTGACAGTTCCCACCTTACTATAGTAATTTTTGTTCAACTTAATTAATTTAATGTTATTATTGTTTTGTGTTAGATTAAGAAAATCCCTCACTCCTAGTTATTTGTAATAGACGTTAAATTATCCAAAAGCTATTTAAATTTGTTATGGAATTTCTGAAAACACTCTTATAACTTTTCTTCTAAGAAAATATTGCAAATATTTTATGAATATGTTAATATTATCTAAGTTTTGCATAATTGTTTATTTAAATATTTTCTTAATTTATTCTAACATCTGCTAAATTATTTTAATGTAAATTTGAAATACTTGTTTAAAATGTTTTAACTACCATATGATTGAACATAGTCTAAGTATAGTTTAACCAAATATCGTACAAGGACAATATGGGAAAGTACAGTCTTTTAGCATTGTTGTAGCGGGAGACGTTTTATCAACGGCGTGAACTGGAAACACCAGCAAAATTTGCTTTCTTACATCTCTATTTTCTATGGTGTTTATACATTTACGACTAAATTCATCTTATGTTAATTATATTAGAATGTGTTTATAAGCATTTTAAATTTTATCTTTTCAGAATAATAACTAAAATAACACAATTATTTTCTAAAATCATGTTTACATTTCAGTTTATAAATAACAAAATATAAAACTAAAACCACCCATAGAGCAATGTGCTACTGTAGAAGGAACAGCGCTCACATCGGCGTGAACTGGAATTAAATAACATGTCTCCTGTTTTTCTTCTGACTTTCCCATATTGTCCTTGTACAATATTTGGTTTAACTTACTAAGGATAGAGTAATTATCTGTTCCAGAGAGGTTTCTCTGAGCAGATTGCAGGTTTTATACCTCTTTTGTTGATTGGTTGCCAAGGCAATGGCTTCCAATTTGGAGAAGAACATAGATTATATTCTTTTTTGTACAGAGCAGAGAGAGAGTTCCCTGATTTTGCTAGGTGAAGCATGCGGCAGAATCGGCCCAGGAGAAAATGGAACATTTTCAGTTCTGCAGTCAACCTAAGGTTAGGCTTGGGAACTCAATAGATAGAGGACAGTATGTCCGTCAGTTTTAGGCCATTTTGAGAAGAGGCCCGTCATCAGTAATATAATTAGGCTAATTTTTGAAGTGTCATGAAGACGACGAGACCTTCAGCCTACATTGTAAGGATAGCCATGTTGAATATGTATGCCTGTAGCGTGCCCACGCTTACCCATCTTGTGTACAAGGCCGACCATTGCAATATTGACTTGGATATTCAAATCAAAATTTATTTCATAAAATTTTTCGTCTACTAATTTTAAATGAGTTTGGTGTGCCTAATTTTTGCCAACAAGCTCAAACCCAGAGGTCCTTTGTCAGAATATCGTGTAAACCGACTGAGCAAACATACATGCTTGAACTTAAATTTAAATTTTATCCCTAGCCGAGGAATTTTAATAGAACCTAGAATCAACTTTAACCAAACTCAAGATATTTTCTACTTTATAGTAAGTTGTGTCTAAACTATGTGTTTAACCTAGGGTGAGAGATTTTTAGAATTAGAATTTTTTTTATTTTTTTCATTTTCTTCAATAAACTGCTCAATCAATTGAGATGTGGTGCCTATGTTTTAATGACGAACCTACAAGAATCCACATTGTGGTAAGAAAAGGTATCTCATGCAAATAGAAATTAACTTACAAATTAATACCTTCTCAACTCACTTTAGTCACAGACACACAGAAAGTCACACTAAACATTTAGTCATCATCACTAATAATATGAGAGTAAATACCATAAAAATGTATAGAAAAACAAAAGTTATGAATCAAAATTGAAATGTTGATAAAAAATTTTGTTATCGGCATATCGAAATACCAAAAAGTTAACGTTATCGATATATCGAAAAGTTACTATTTTATCGATACACCAAAAGGTTACTATATTATCGGTATACCGAAAAGTTACTGTATTATCAATATACCGAACAGTTTCTGTATTATGGATATTCCAAAAAGTTACGGTATTATCGATATACCGAAAATAGTGAGTATGCAGTTGAATTTAATATCAGTATCAAAATTTCTGATATCAAACAGCCCTAGTGTACACATATCCTGAATTCTCTTCCTCTCCTGATCATTCAAGTCTTGAGGAATCCATCTCAACTTTAACATGTAATGGAAACATGGTGGAAACATTATGCTAGAATGGCTTCATTTACAGTTGGAAATAGCCTGCAGAAGTTTTAGCACAGGAACAAAGATTTTTCACTGTAAGAGACTGAAGCTTATATTTCAAAGAGAAAAATGTTGGTAGCAGCTGACCATAGGAACAGTTTCTTTCAGATTGAAGACAATAAAAAGGCCTGCGCAATTGGTTGCATCACTTCAACATATTCCTGCAAAAATTCTTCTTCAACATCCTTGAAATTACAAGCCAGTCCTAATTTTTCAGTAACTTCAGGTAACTTATTTACATGTGATGCATGCTACGCAACATTGTTTTTCGGTTCCAAGCTTTTGCCTTGCCTTAAGTCAGTTCCCTTCTCCTTCTCCCACAGCTTGTCTCATCTCTCCCTGCTATCCCAAATATGTTCCGTGCATTCTGCACTAGACAGCGCCCTTAATATTTCCAGTGTCTCCATCCTCCGCTAGTCCTTTCACGTCCTTGTCCGAGGCAGATAGGATGGTATTGGATTATGGAGCGCCGCCTGGATATACGCTACCGGCTTCACATGCAGCTGAGCTCAGAAGGGAGGGTTACCACCCTTACAAGCAACCCCTGTCGCCAGCCACCTCAAGTGCGCATTGAACCCGCGCACTCCTGCCTCCATGATGGCTGGCCAATTAAGAGCTCACTCATCATTTCCACGCCCATCAGTGTGTGTATATAAGACAGACTTTTTGTCGAGACAGACAGTGTTCCTGAGTCGTCGAGAAGTGTAGGTGTGTCGACGAGACAGTCAGTTCGTCCAGAACGCTCGCGCCTCGCTGCATCGGCCGAAACATCACACTCAAAACCCTGGCAGATTTCTCTGCTAAGCTTATTCTGCTAATTGTTCTTACAACTTTCTCTCGTCGGGAGGAAGAGAGTTGCAGCGTCCGTTGCCCTTCGATGGAACGAATCCGCGATAAGTCGCCCGTCGCATGAGAGAAAGAGTCGGCCACCACACAAGCCTGCAAGACATCAAGCTGAGCCTACGTCGACAGCGTTGACCTCCCCATTGGCACTAGTGCTTTTCTGTTGCTGCTTTCCACCACCTCACGGCAAAATGACTTGGCACAGGGTGGTTTTATTGATCTTTCTGAGCAATAAAAAAACACAGTTAAAAAGGACCTCCCCTTTTGTTTGCTTTAGCTGTTCGTTCCCTGCTCCTTTCTTTTACCAGCTCCAAATTCTATTCTCTTCGAGTATACTGCAGTTTGGGTCTGTAAAGTTTTAGTCCGGTGTGCTAACTCTTGTTCTGGGAGACTGTCACCCCGTCTATCTACCCCGTCCGCAGCTTCTCATCAGTGGTGAGACAGTATTACCTTTGAATATATATACTGGGTAGAAGTCGCGAGCCTAGGTTAAATTTTCTAATACGGTGTTGGTGAACTTGGATAATCCACCACCGCAATCGCCACCGTCGCTAGGGCATCACCTTGTGCTGGCTCCTAGCGGGCAATGGTCGAACTCTTCAAACCCCCATCCCCTTCCACATCCGTCCTCCAACATGCATTGTCCTTCACCCCCGCCTGCTACACCTCCAACACCACCACATCTCACTCTGACAGGTCTATGACACACTCCCGTTGAACGACCTTGAGCTGCTCGGGAATGTTTCACCCCCAAGGGAACTAGGGAACTCTTCTTTCCCTGTGTTTCGCCAGTCCTAGCATTGTGTGTATGCATTCTGTAAACTGTGTTCTAATTTCTTTTTGCGTTGACAGAAATTTAGTAAAATATAATTTAAAAATACCCGCCCGACTTTAAGCCACATAGTGTTAGTAATTTGCATTGTCGTGCTCTCTACTGAATCTAAATATTTCATTGCAAAATATCGTCACCAGTGTGTAACTTATAAAAACCATGAAGGCATATAATTTACGAAAATGCCTTGAATAACGTATTATTATGTGTGAAACAAATACAGAGATGTAAATGTATATTTCCTGTACTAGAACACTTGATTTCGTTTTACGAAAAGGAAACTGAGATCTTCCAAATGAGTAAGGAGTGCGGATGATTCTCTCCCTGGAAAAATTGATTTGAATATGCGAAGTCGTGCTATTTAAGCATTTTCTGTATCTAGA